>PVNU02003392.1:0-20189 GCA_003013855.2 Liriodendron chinense
CATTTGGAAACATAATCAACAGCAAGTAAGATGTATAAATTTCCAAAAGAAGATGGGAATGGGCCCATGAAATCGATGCCCCAACAATAAAAATTTCGATAATTAAGATGGGATTGAGTGGCATCATATTTCTACGGGAGATTCCTCCTAGTTTCTGACAAGGTTCACATGCTTTGCAAAACTCATGTGTGTCTTTGAACATGGTGGGCCAATAAAACCCACATTGCAGAATTTTCGCTGTGGTCTTTTTAGCCGAAAAGTGGCCACCACATGCTTGAGAATGACAGAAGGAGATGATACTTTGTTGCTCATCATCTGGGACACATCTCCTTATGATTTGATCGGGACAATACTTGAATAAGTATGGGTCGTCCCATAGAAATTTCGTACCTCCGAGAAGAATCTATCTTTATCTTGCTTTTTCCAATATGTAGGAATTGTACCTGTAGCAAGATAATTAGCAATGTCCGCATACCATGGCAATTGGGAGACAACAAAAAGTTGTTCATCAGGGAACATGTCATTGATTGCAGTCGTTTCAGGGGAATCAGTGAGGACAAGCCGAGAGAGGTGGTCAGCTACTACATTCTCTACTCCTTTCTTATCACGTATTTCTAAGTCGAATTCTTGGAGTAGGAGGATCCATCTTAATAACCGTGGTTTAGCATCCTTCTTAGAAAGCAGATACTTAAGCGGCATGGTCAGTGAATATAATGATCTTGGATCCAATCAAGTAGGATCTAAACTTCTCCAAAGCAAAAACTACGGCTAAAAGTTCCTTTTCAGTGGTAGTGTAGTTTGCCTGGGCTGAGTTTAGGGTTCTACTTGCATAGTGGATGACACATGGCTTTTTATCTTTTCTTTGGCCTAACACGGCCCCAATAGCATAGTCGCTAGCATCGCACATAATCTCAAAAGGAAGGCTCCAATCAGGTGGTTGCATTATTGGGGCACATGTCAACATACCTTTAAGGGTGTTAAAGGCCTTTTGACATTCTTCATTCCACTCGAATGAATTTTCCTTTTGAAGTAGGTTACATAAAGGGCGAGAGAGTGAACTGAAATCCTTTATGAACCTTCTGTAAAATCCTGCGTGTCCTAAAAAGGACCGTATATCTCGTATGCTTTTGGGTGGTGGGAGGTTAGAGATAAGATCAATTTTCGCCTTGTCCACCTCAATTCCATTTTGTGAAACGATGTGACCAAGTACAATTCCCTTTTGAACCATGAAGTGACACTTTTCCCAATTGAGCACAAGGTTCTTCTCTTCACATCTTTTTAGCACAGATTTCAAGTGCTCAAGGCACTCATCAAAGCTACAACCGAATACGGAAAAATCATCCATGAAGACTTCGAGAATGGTCCCCACCATGTCAGAAAAGATGCTCATCATACAACGCTGAAATGTGGCAGGGGCATTACATAGTCCAAACGGCATCCGTCGATAGGCGAAAGTGCCGAATGGACATGTGAATGTAGTCTTTTCTTGGTCTTCACGGGCAATTTCTATTTGGTTGTACCCTGAATAGCCATCAAGGAAGCAAAAGTGGGAATGACCCGCCAACCGTTCTAAAATCTGATCAACAAACGGTAGGGGAAAGTGGTCTTTCCTCGTGACAGTGTTTAGCTTCCTGTAGTCAATGCACATTCTCCAACCGGTAGTGACTCTAGTTGGTACGAGTTCATTATTGGCATTGGCTACGATGGTTATTCCGGATTTCTTAGGCACCACTTGAGTTGGGCTCACCCATTGGCTATCAGATATTGGGTAAATGATACCTACATCCAGTAGTTTCACCACTTCGGCCTTAACCACATCCTTCATGTTTGGATTTAGTCGTCTTTGTGGTTGCCGGGATGATTTTGCATTTTCCTCAAGGTGTATGCGGTGAGTACAAATCAGAGGGTCTATGCCTTTGAGATCCGCAATTGACCATCCAATGGCACTCTTGTGCTCTAATAGAGTGGCTATTAGCCTACTCTCTTGTTCCTCATCCAAGTGGGAAGAAATCACCACTGGATATGTCTCATCTCGACCTAAATAAACATACTTTAGCTCACTTGGCAATGGTTTTAGGTCGAGTTTTGGTGCCTTGATGTTGGATGGGAGGGCCTTGTTCTCATTTACAGGCAAAGGTTCAATTGGGGCCCTCCATCTTTTATTCTCAAGCACCAGCATCACATCTAGAATGGCATCCCTCTCTTGTATTGTGTAATCATTTGTCTCATGAGAGTGGGCCATACATGCCTCCAAAGGGTTGGAAAATAGTGATAAGGGGACTGTATCCTCCACGAATGATTCGATCATGTTTAATTCGTGGACATCATCATCAACTTCCCGCGGTTGTTTGCATAACTCAAATATGTTAAGCTCAAGGGTCATATTTCCAAAGGACATTTGTACAAGTCCGTTTCTACAATTGATAATGGCGTTTGAAGTAGCTAGAAACGGTCGTCCAGTAATGACGGGAATTTGAGTACCGGTGCCTATCACGGGATGTGTGTCCAAGACAATAAATATCTACTGGGTAGTAGAATTTATCAACTTGGACTAGAACATCCTCTACCATTCCTCTCGGTATCCCGGATGGATCTATCAGCAAGTTGGAGTGTGGTTTTGGTGGGTTTTAATTCACCTAACCCAAGTTGTTCGTAGACCGAGTATGGAATGGAAGATTCAACACTTGCCCCCAAGTCGAGTAGGGCTTGTTTAATCTGGTAGTCTCCTATGATGCATGAGATGGTTGGACTACCTGGATCCTTGTATTTTTGGGGCAACCTCTTGTTTGATGATGGCGCTCAAATTCTCAGCCAAAAGCACTTTATTGTGAACGTTATGTTTCCTTTTGATTGTACACAATCCTTAAAAATTTAGCATAAGATGGTATTTGTTTTATTGCATCCAACAGCGGGATTTGATCTTCACCTGCTTGAAAACTTCCAGAATCTCCAGAATTTTTATCTAAAGGTTTAGGAGAAATCAACCTTTGTGGAATGGGGCAACCGGCTTGTATTGCCTTTCCGGTTCTTTCTCTTATGGAATATTGTTTGGGCTAATCATCCTCTTTGTGAATTTCCGGATCCTTAGGCTTGGGGGCCTTCACCGGATTAGATTTATCAATTTCTTTCCCACTTCTCAAAGTGGTGATAGCTTGGACATGTTCCGTAGGTGGGAGGATGAGCTTTGCATTTTGTATCTCATATTGGGTCCTTGGGTTAGGAAGAGGTTGGGAAGGGAGTGTGCCCCTTCTCTCTAACACTAAGGTGAGCTTCAACTCTAGCCAAAGATGTTTTCAATTTATTGATGGCTTGGTTTGAGTTTTGATTGAATTTCAATTGCTCTTGCATGAACCCATCTATTTTTAGAGAATTGTCTTGTTATACTCATTCTGGACCGATACGAATGCACCCAACATCTCTTCTAGTGATACTTTTGGAGTGTTGTTTGCATTTGCATTGGGCCCATTCTTCCAACTGAAGTTGGGATGGTTCTTCCAATTAGGATTATACGTGTTCGAGTTTGGAGCACCATATTGCTGCTGATAACTGTTTACGGCATTTGTTTGTTCTTCTTGTAGGATGCCTTGGACTGCTGAAATTGTGGGACAATCTGGTGTAGCATGTTGATTTCCAGCACAAATTCCACAAACCGTTTCAACCTCAGTGGAGTTGATTGTTTCTCCTTTCCTTAATTCCATGGCTTCGACCTTTCTTGTAAGGCTAGCCAACCGTGCACTTATGCTATCTTCTTCTGATAAGACATACATTCCTCCCTTTTCCTTTTGTTGGCCAATCTTGGAATTTGTTGGTTTAGGTGTGTCCCAAGATTGTGCACTTTCATGCCAATTCTTCCAGATAATCCCATGCTTCATCAACTTCCTTATTCATGAACTCCCATTACACATCATCTCTATAAATTGGCGCATGGATGGAATCAGTCCTTCATAGAAAAAACTTATAATCCGCCAATTTTCATAGCCATGATGTGGGCATGCGTTTAATAGGTCCTTGAATCTCTCCCAACATTGGGAAAAGGTTTCATCCTCCTTTTGGGCAAAGTTCATGATAAGGCGCTTAAGCATGTTCGTTTTGTGAGTAGGGAAGAATTTTTTTATAAATTCTCCGTGCATATCATTCCATGACCCAATTGATCTTGGCCTCAATGCATAAAGCCAACCCTTGGCTTTATCCTTAAGAGTGAAAGGGAAGAATTTAAGTCTTACTACATCTTCAGTCACATTTGCAAAGTGCATGGTGGTGATTACCTCATCAAACTCCCTAAGGTGTTGATAGGCACTTTCACTGTCTAAACCATGGAATTTAGGGAGAAGATTGATCACTCCCGGTTTCAAATCCACATTCCCTGTATTTGGTGTAAATACTATGCATGAGGGAGTGCTCGTTCTTGCAGGTTGCAAGAAATCACGTAAAGTCCTAGGTCGGGGAACATTCTCAACCACATTCTCCCCTGTTTCAGTTTGATTTTGAACCGGGTCAGGTTGATTTGCAGTCATACTTTCAGATAAAATTGGAGAATCTAGATGTCTCCTAACACGTGGCTCTCTATCAATGCCTTCTACTATCCCCCCTTCACTTATGAGTCGGTTATTGGAATCCCGAGCCCAATGTGGCATGCAAAACCAAAAATAAGAAACAAAAAGTAAAAAGAATTCTTCCTTCTTTTTCTTTACTCTTCTCTAAGACCGAAGCACAAGGTGTCTTGCAATGGCTAGGCCAGAAAACAAAGATAGAGACCGATTTCTCCTGGTCAATAGGGGTTCAGAGAACACCCCACCCACTCTTTGAATCTTTTGAGAAAAAGTGCAGAAAAAGGAGAAAGAGGAGTAGAGATGAGAAAAGAAATCCCTGAGCACAAGGTGATCCAAGACGGCAGAGCCGACCAATAGGAATCCAGGTGGCAAAAAGGCCGACCTTTCAGAGATCCAAAAGGAGTCTCCACCCACTCTACAAGAGATGAATAAAATAAGAATGACTGGGAGAAGGAGAAGAGTGAGGTTTTAGAAGGATAACACCTGAATTGCACTTGAAATCCTTGACTCTTCTTCAGCTTCCTAGAAATCCCTGAAAAGAAAAAAATCAAATAAATAAACTAAAAAAAAAAATCCTAAATAGATACTAATTTCAGAAATTTGTGAAAACCGTCAAAGTCCCCGGCAGCGGCGCCAAAAACTTGTTCGCTTCCCCAAGTGTAGGGTTGCGATGTAGTAATAAACTCGGTAAGACCGAGGTCGATCCACAGGGACTATGTAGGATCTCACAATTTCATCCACAAGTGTCTATTGAAGTCTACTAATCAGATTGTTGTATAAAGTTGATGTGAGTAACAAAAGTTGAATTACATCGAGAGTAATTAATTATAAAAGAGTACTAGGGTTTCAAGGATCCACTTGTAGCAATCCTTGATGTTCAATCCGCTGTGGTTTCTTATTCTCTCAACTAGAATCGACATTCCTGTCCGTCCAGTCGGATGATAAAACTGTTAAACCAACAGTCTGTTATATGTAAGTTCTATGCATAAGATTCACTCAGTCTAGGCTGAGCTGAGCATGCTCAATTGCATAGGTCATTCCCCTTTCCTATAGGTCCAGTTCTCAATCATAACCATCCCCAAGTCCTCTCACAAGACAAGGTTAGATTAGGATTTGAACTAGATTCAAATCACCAGCACAGTCCTTACATATTCCAGAAAATCAACTAAAATAGAACTTTGGCCTGAAGTCCCTTTATAAAGAGCTTAGTACTAGAGCGCACTCCGATTCCTCGGATCATACAGGTCTATACCGTTGCAAACAAATTAAGAAGTTAAGTAATTCATCCAAACATCCATGAGTCATCACAAGACTAAGAAAAATTACTTAAAAACTTGTATAAACTTCAAACCTTAGTTCATAATCATGAATTCCAAACTAAAACCACTTAACTACGAATTAAAACATCTTGGATTCACTACAAGCTTCACCTCTTAGCCCTAGCTAAGAGGTTTAGCTGCTCATGATCCAAGGAAACATGAAACAACTACAAAAAGCATGAAAACAGCAAAGCAAACCAAAAGGAGTTGTGAAACTCCAATCTTCACTTCCACAGCCTCCAACCTCACTTGAGCCCTTCTAGGATGCCCTAGGAACAATCCCTAGGTGTCCTCTTATAGTCTGGAGGCTCCACAACGTCGGAAGAATCAGAAATTTGCGTAACACTTACGCAGCGCGGAGAATTTCGGGAAGAAATTAGAAAGTTCTAACTCAGTACGCATGGCCGACCGGTCAAGACCGGTCGGCCTCAAGTGAAAACACTCCAGCAAGCATCTCCGATCGGTGATGACCGGTCGGGCCTATTCCTCCTTGGTCCAGCAAGCATGTCCGACCGGTCATGACCGGTCGGACGCCTTCAGCACTTTTCCAGCACCAATGACCGACCGGTCATGACCGGTCGGTCCTCTTCAGTAATGCCCACATACATGGCTGACCGGTCACTGACCGGTCTGGCTTCCTTGGCCGACCGGTCACGACCGGTTAGCTTCATTTTCTTCTTATTCTCTTCTTTTCTTTCATCTGCTTTCTTCTCTGCTTTGGTTCTTTCTTTCTTTTCTTCTTTGGTCCTCAAACATTCTTCATCAGAATGATCCCAAGTGAGCTCTTTATGTCTTCAATTGAGTAGAGTCCACCCTCAATCCTGTAGTCACAAAACATGCATTGAATTAGCTTACAAACCATACAAACCTTGCACAATGAGTGATGAATTGGGGTTAGAATATGCACAATTAAGAGCTCAACACCGATCCTATCTTTATCTCTCCTTAGATCATTAATCCCGCTCCTCCTGACGGTCTCGAGTATATATCAGAGCAATTTCATCAACTTGCTACATCGGTGTACAGAAATTCATGACCTCTCTAAATGTAATAATTGATCATGAGAAACCCGAGCATACACTAAAAGGGTGGATTGCCTACGGGCAGAGGATCACACTGTGAGAGAATCAGGACTCCCCGCTCCTTGTTCCCACGACAGAAGCACAAAGAGAGGGTGATTATCATGATGTTGATGACGAGGATGATGGTGATGAGGATGATGATGCTAGTGGTGGTGATGATATTGGTGGGGATGATGGTGGGAACAATGATGATGATGATGTTGGTGATGGCAATGATGGAGAGGGTGGCGGTGGTTGTTCGCTTCCCCAAGTGTAGGGTTGCGATGTAATAATAATCTCGATAAGACCGAGGTCGATCCACAAGGACTTATGTAGGAATTCACAAATACTTCCAATAGTTTCTATTGAAAAGCTAACAACCAGATTTGAAGATTGATGTAAATAGTAACTTTTGAATTAAACAATTAATAAAAAGGCACTAGGGGTTCAAGGATCAACTTGTAGCAATCCTTGATGCCCAATTCGCTGTGGTTTCTCACTTTCTCAACTAGAATCGAAATTAACATCTATCTAGGCGGATGATAGAGTAGTTAAACCAAACAATCTATCATATGTATGATCCATGTATATCCTTCACTCAATGCAAGCTAAGACAAGCATACTCAATTGCATAGGTTAGTCCCAATTCCAATAGACTAAGTTCACAATCATAACCATCATTAAATCCTATCATAAGACAAAATTAGATCATGATTTGAACTTGATTCAAATCACATGCACAGTCTCACATACTTTAGAATTTCTACAAAAGTAGACTTTTGGTAAGAAGTTCCCGCATGAAGATCATAGTACTAGAGCGTACTCCAATTCCTCGGATCATACAGGTCTAGACTAGCATACAACAATTAAGAACTCAAGCAATTCTTCCAAACATCCATGAGTATCATAAGACTAAGAAAAACTACTTAGTACTTGAATTAAACTTCAAACCATTGTTCTTAAACAAGAAATCCAACTTAAAACCAACTTAAATGAATTGAAACATCTTAGATTCACTACAAGCTTTATCTCTTAGCCCTAGCTAAGAGGTTTAGCCGTTAATGATCCAAGGAAACATGAAACAAACTAAAGAAAACATAAAAACAGCAAACAAACTAGGAAGAGTTGTGGAACTCTGAAATCCACTTCTGTCATCTCCCACTGTGCTTAATCCATTCTTAGATGCCTTAGGAAGAGCCCCTAGGTGCCCTTTTATAGTGGGGAAGCTCCGCAATGTCGAAATCTTCCAGAATTTGCTTAAGTTTATGCACTGCGCAGAGAAATTCGGAGCTTGAAGAACACGCATCATTACGCAGACGACCGGTCGCACGACTAGTTTGAGCCCCTAGACGACCGGTCTAAAAAATGCGAAAAATGTCCAGAGAGTTTTAGCAATTTCAGAATCCAAAATTTTAATTCAAGGACCGGTACAACCGGTCTGAGCAATGGACGATCGGTCTTGGACAGTCCAGTGATATTTGTCATGTGACCCCTCCTGTTGAGTGATCGGACCGGTCGGACGACCGGTCCTGGGCTATGGACGACCGGTCGGACGACCGGTCTTGGGCATGTTCTTCTGCTTTCTTTCTTCTTTTATCTAACTTCTTTCTTTCATCCTTTGACGCTTAGTCATTTGATCTTCTTTGCTTGTACATGGCATCTTTAAGTCTTCAATTTGATGAATCCTTTCTCTCATCCCTACAATCACAAATCCATGCATTAGATTAGTCTATAAATCATGAAAACCTTGCATAATGAGTGATGAATTGGGGTTAGAATATGCATAATAAAGAGCTGAATACACCCCCCAACCAGCATTTTACTAGTCCCGAGCAAAACATGCGTAAAACCATTCATTCTTCCAAAACTCAACTCTCTCTCAGAAACTATTCTTCTATACATCCCAAGCCATACAAGTGTAAGAATCAGAAAAATTAGGTGATAGAGGTTGAAACCATAAACTCTCAAAACATAATAAGTGTCCATATGAAATTCCTGCTGATTGGTTGATAAATAGAATAACTTGAACAATTCAACCTAGTGTGCATAGTGAAACTACATCTCATGAGTTTTCAGGATTATCTTCTTCATAGATCAACTAGACTATAGATCTCAAGGTATATAGAGCAACACAAGCCAATGACAGGAATTTGCCTTACTGTCCTTCCGACAGCTTTCACACTACATCCCATTTCCGGCTTTGGTTACGAGTAGACCATCCCCCAGTTGGTAATAGGTAGCCCTAATCGGAATTTTCCACCATTTTTCCATCATTCCCAATTTCATCCATCCTTTTCCTTTTTCTTTTAAATTAGATAGGATTTTTAGAAATCCATATCTTTCGTTATTTTCTCATGGACAAGGATGGACAAAGTACCCCGGCTTGGTTTCTCAACACCTTAAATCAAAATCTAGCGAATCCACAAATCACATAATCCCTTTAACCCATGAAAATCATGTGATGTGAACTAGGTGTATGAGTGTTCAAATTTTCTATCAATCACATAAATAGGGGAATTCACATATAAAACATTATGTTAAGAGTGAAATTACGGTTTCACCGCTTGTAGAGATACTCGGAGATATGTCTAAGGACCTAGAGGGGGTGATATGGACCTTTTTCAAATTCTTTTCGCCTACTTATGCAATTCAATAAAATAAGCTTTGTAAGCAAGAACACCTCGGCTTCCAAGCCTTGGTGGGTCCAATCAAGCAATCCTAGTCAAGCATGCATGGTACATAAAGGAATCAAGTAATCAAGCTCCTAACCTATGCATCTTGTGTAGACTTATGAGAGTGGATCAATGAGCTCAAGTCTACACAAGTAGTGAAGGTACATCTTGTGTGAGGATGCCTAAAAAGTGCCTAGCATGCATTCCTATCAATCATTCATAATTAAGCAATTAAACTAACAATACAAAGATAGAATGTGCTCAAGAACAATCACAAACACGAGGATGTATAGTGTTCGACTACGTGTCTACTCCACTCCTGGTTCAAGTACTCAACCCCTTTGAGCACACCGGCATTCACTATCGAAGGTTTTAAATGAGGTTCACCTCTCAACGTTTACACGGAGGTTTTATCGGTTCACCTCTCAACCGTATCTGGAGTTTTAGACATAGGCTAACTCTCAACCTTATCGCACGTTTACTCCCGTGTCGGAGGCTCCCCCTTGGAGACTTAGTTTAGGCCCGGCTGACGGGCCAAGGAACGACTAACATCCCTAGGTCGAGTTCGAAAAACAAACTCTAAAATGGACTCTCAAATAAGACAACCTACTTGTCGGATGAGCCCCTTCTTTAGCGCCGGATTGGGTTGCTTGATCTCCGCTCTCCCGTGCTTCAATCAGCTTCCCTTTGCTCCCTCGATCGTGCCGCCGTTGCGTTGCCAATGCCTAAGCCACATTCGATCAAACACCTTGCATGCGATGCCTTGAAATGCCCAAGGTGCTAGGAGAATGGGTGAATCTCCTACATGGGATATGTAGGTTGTTCTAACTAGGAGATTCACCTAGAGGTTCTTCTAGAGGTCTAGGAGAAGAGATATATCTATTTGGAATGGTGTCTCACCTCTAGATTTGAGAGAGGAATCAAGTCATCTCTTGATTGCATTTGAATGCCCACACTTGTGTTTGAAACACAAGGGATATGACTTGAAAACCTCCTCTTTGAGGCCCCAAATGATGTACAAGATGAGTGAGAAATGGGCTCTCCAAAAACCTCTCCCATGCCCAAGAATGGAGCACCATATATATAGAAAAAGGGCTCCAACGGTCATAAAACGGGCATAAAACGGTCATAAAACGACCTGTCCCGACCGATCATGACCAGTTGGACTCCCCTACTGAAGAACCTCAAATGCACAGGCCACATACACTGGCCGACCGGTCATGACCGGTCGACCCCCCTTGCTGGACAGGCCAGAAACATCAGGCCGACCGGTCATGATCGGTCGGACCCCCTTGCTGTACATAAAAAAGCCTCCAGGCCGACCGGTCATGACCGATCGGCCACATCTGCTGGCCTCCATGATGTGTAAACGGCCGACTGGTCATGACCGGTCGACTGGCCATTGCATAAAGCGGCAAGGCTGCTGGCCGACCGGTCATGACCGGTCGGACCAGTCTGGTTCCCCCAATGCATTTGCTAAACTCCATTTTCTTCAGCCTGTTCATTTAGTCCTAGGTTGGGGTGATCAAATGGGACACCTAGGGCCTATCTATGATGCCTAAAGGGTTCTAAATATGGTCAAGGGCATCAAGGATACAAAGGGGATAGGTTTTGGTCAAGGTTAAGGCACCAAGGCATCACTTTTACCTGAAGCTTCTTCCTTGATGCGGCTGGACGTCTTAAGTCTTCGGTCTTCGTCTTCATTGGGCTCAACCGTCACTAGACTCACTGTCGTAAGTCATTGACAAACAAGGTGCACTAGTATGCCACGGAAAAGTGCACTAACAATCTCCCCCTTTGTCAATTACTTACAAAAACTTAACCTACCAAAACAAAATTACATGATCAAGATATTACATAGATAAAACAAGAGATACAGGACTCTTGACATGCCTAAACTAAGCTGCTCCTCTTCAGTTTGCTCCCCCATAACCTGTCAATCCCTGCATTACAAAACATAGCAAACTAGTTTTGGTGGGATTTGATCTTTCTCCCCCTTTTTGTTAGCAATTGACAAACTATTCTCTCCCCCTTAATGATGTACCAATGAGGTTTAAGGTAAGAGGAGATAGTGTGTCGCAGTTATAACTATAAGCATATGCTAAAAAGGAGAGTATAGGGTGCATGAATCATAAATACATGGAGCAAGCTAAGAAACATGATTAACAGGAAGATATAACTATCTAAGCATAGGTAATCATGCAATATTGGTCAATGACATACATTTGCAATGAAGCACAAAGGGCTTATAGCCCAATCAACCAACCTCCCCTCTTGGTATATCAAGACCAATATGAAGCAAAGATTAGCATGCAATGAAGCATAAAACTCAAGGTGATTAGCTAATCTAAGCAGGATGACAATCTAGCAAGCAAATGAATTAATTAAAAGCAAGGCTAAATCATCAAAATCTGGGCGAATGAGGCTGGAATCCTCTGATTTGCCCATACATCCAAACATGAGGCTGAAATCCTCAGATTTTCCTATAGTTCCAAAGAGGCTAAGATCCTCAAGTTCATCGATTTGCTCAAAATAAGGCTAAGACCTCGGATAATATCTATTGAGCTCAAATAAGGTCTCCTAAGGTCACCTAACCTAGATCACAAACCCCCTTGGGTATGATAAATAGGACCCAACATGCTTGTTTGGGAGGGAATTCATCTATCCTAGATTTTTCTCCCTTAGGTTCATTCCAAGTTGGAGAGCAAAGATCGGTAGGGGATATGACAATAGTTCCTACCCTAGTTATAGTTGACCTCAACTAGCCATTTTACTTATAGTTCAACATGAGGCAACATGGATTCTCCCGTTTAGGTAGACATGATGCTAGTGCTCCGGTACCGGATCTTACTCTAGACGGTTACGTCCTTGAAGAGCAACCTGGCTCTGATACCAATTGAAATTGCGGTTTCACCGCTTGTAGAGATACTCGGAGATATGTCTAAGGACCTAGAGGGGGTGATATGGACCTTTTTCAAATTCTTTTCGCCTACTTATGCAATTCAATAAAATAAGCTTTGTAAGCAAGAACACCTCGGCTTCCTAAGCCTTGGTGGGTCCAATCAAGCAATCCTAGTCAAGCATGCATGGTACATAAAGGAATCAAGTAATCAAGCTCCTAACCTATGCATCTTGTGTAGACTTATGAGAGTGGATCAATGAGCTCAAGTCTACACAAGTAGTGAAGGTACATCTTGTGTGAGGATGCCTAAAAAGTGCCTAGCATGCATTCCTATCAATCATTCATAATTAAGCAATTAAACTAACAATACAAAGATAGAATGTGCTCAAGAACAATCACAAACACGAGGATGTATAGTGGTTCGACTACGTGTCTACTCCACTCCCGGTTCAAGTACTCAACCCCTTTGAGCACACCGGCATTCACTATCGGAGGTTTTAAATGAGGTTCACCTCTCAACCTTTACACGGAGGTTTTATCGGTTCACCTCTCAACCGTATCCGGAGTTTTAGACATAGGCTAACTCTCAACCTTATCGCACGTTTACTCCCGTGTCGGAGGCTCCCCCTTGGAGACTTAGTTTAGGCCCGGCTGACGGGCCAAGGAACGACTAACGTCCCTAGATCGAGTTCGAAAAACAAACTCTAAAATGGACTCTCAAATAAGACAACCTACTTGTCGGATGAGCCCCTTCTTTAGCGCCGGATTGGGTTGCTTGATCTCCGCTCTCCCGTGCTTCAATCAGCTTCCCTTTGCTCCCTCGATCGTGCCGTCGTTGCGTTGCCAATGCCTAAGCCACATTCGATCAAACACCTTGCATGCGATGCCTTGAAATGCCCAAGGTGCTAGGAGGATGGGTGAATCTCCTACATGGGATATGTAGGTTGTTCTAACTAGGAGATTCTGTTAGTGCACTTTTCCGTGGCATACTAGTGCACCTTGTTTGTCAATCACTTACGTCAGTGAGTCTAGAGTCAGTTGAGCCCAATGAAGACGAAGACCGAAGACTCAAGACGGACCGGCTGCATCAAGAATGAAGATTCAGGTAAATGAGATGCCTTGATGCCTTAACCTTGACCAAAACCCACCCCCTTTGTATCTTTGATGACCTTGACCATATTAGAAATCCTTTAGGCATCATAGATAGGCCCTAGGTGTCCCATTTGTATACCCAAACCTTGGCCATAATGAATTCGCTGGAACATGAGAAGATTTAGCACATTTAGATGGGATCCAGGCTGGTCCGACCGGTCAAGACCGGTCGGCCAGCAACTTTGCTGCATATGGAAATGACAGCCGACCGGTCAAGACCGGTCGGCCTTCACAAGAGAAAGGAAACAGCAAGGTGGGCCGACCGGTCATGACCGGTCGGCCAGTTTTGGCATCCTACATTGTTCAACCATCCAGCAAGGGAGACCGACCGGTCATGACCGGTCGGCCTGGCTCATTCAGGGCTGTCCAGCAAGGTGGTCCGACCGGTCATGACCGGTCGGCCAGTATATTGGCCCTGTGCACTTGATGTACTTCAGCAGGGGTGTCCGACCGGTCATGACCGGTCGGGACAGGTCGGCTTGTAGCCGTTTTATGCCCAGTTTTCTGACCGTTGGGGCTCTATTTCCCTACATATAGAGCTCCGGTTTTGGGCATTGGCAGAGGGATTTTTGAGGAAGGAAAGCCACCATTGAAGGAGTTCTTTTGAGGCTTATTCCTTGACCTATGCAAGGCATCTTCCTTGTGCTTTAACACAAGATTAAGAGCATTCCAAGCTCATGAAGAAGATGACCTTCATCCCCTCTTGATCTCTAGAGTTAGGAAGCTTCTTGATTGGCATATCCTTGTCCTACACTCGAAGATGAGATCGTTGTAGGTAAGAGACTCTATGAAACCCATTCCCACTAAGTTGTAGAGTTCTCAAACCCATCCTCCTAGCACCTTGGGCATTTCAAGGCATCGCATGCAAGGTATTTGATCGAATGTGGCTGAGGCATTGGCGACGCAGCGGCGGCACGATCGAGGGAGCAAAGGGAAGCTGATTGAAGCACGGGAGAGCGGAGATCAAGCAACCCAATCCTGCGCTAAACAAGGGGCTCATCCGACAAGTAAGTTGTCTAATTTGAAAGTCCATTTTAGAGTTTGTTTTTCGAACTCGACCTAGGGACGTTAGTCGTTCCTTGGCCCGTCAGCCGGGCCTAAACTAAGTCTCCAAGGGGGAGCCTCCGACACGGGAGTAAACGTGCGATTAGGTTGAGAGTTAGCCTATGTCTAAAACTCCGGATACGGTTGAGAGGGGAACCGATAAAACCTCCGTGTAAAGGTTGAGAGGTGAACCTCATTTAAAACCTCCGATAGTGAATGCCGGTGTGCTCAAAGGGGTTGAGTACTTGAACCGGGAGTGGAGTAGACAAGTAGTCGAACCACTATACATCCTTGTGTTTGTGATTGTTCTTGAGCATATTCTATCTTTGCATTGTTAGTTCAATTGCTTGATTATGAATGATTGATAGGAATGCATGCTAGGCACTTTTTAGGCATCCTCACACAAGATGTACCTTCACTACTTGTGTAGACATGAGCTCATTGATCCACTCTCATATGTCTACACAAGTTGCATAGGAAAGAAGCTTTATTAGTTGTATCATTCTCTTGCCTATGCATACTTAGACTAGGTTTGGTTATTGCTTAACTCTTGCTAGTCTTTTGATTGGACCCACCAAGGCTTGGAAGTCGAGGTGTTCTTGCTTACTTTGTTATATTTGTTGAATTGCATAAGTAGGCGAAAAGAATTTCAAAAAGGTCCATATCACCCCCTCTAAGTCCATAGACATATCTCCGAGTATCTCTATAAGCGGTAAAACCGCAATTTCAGATTCACCTAGAGGTTCTTCTAGAGGTCTAGGAGAAGGGATATACCTATATGGAATGGTGTCTCACCTCTAGATTTGAGAGAGGAATCAAGTCATCTCTTGATTGCATTTGAATGCCCACACTTGTGTTTGAAACACAAGGGATATGACTTGAAAACCTCCTCTTTGAGGCCCCAAATGATGTACAAGATGAGTGAGAAATGGGCTCTCCAAAAACCTCTCCCATGCCCAAGAATGGAGCACCATATATATAGAAAAAGGGCTCCAACGGTCATAAAACGGGCATAAAACGGTCATAAAACGACCTGTCCCGACCGGTCATGACCGGTCGGACTCCCCTGCTGAAGAACCTCAAATGCACAGGCCACATACACTGGCCGACCGGTCATGACCGGTCGACCCCCCTTGCTGGACAGGCCAGAAACATCAGGCCGACCGGTCATGACCGGTCGGACCCCCTTGCTGTACATCAAAAAGCCTCCAGGCCGACCGGTCATGACCGATCGGCCACATCTGCTGGCCTCCATGATGTGTAAACGGCCGACCGGTCATGACCGGTCGACTAGCCATTGCATAAAGCGGCAAGGCTGCTGGCCGACCGGTCATGACCGGTCGGACCAGTCTGGTTCCCCCAATGCATTTGCTGAACTCCATTTTCTTCAGCCTGTTCATTTAGTCCTAGGTTGGGGTGATCAAATGGGACACCTAGGGCCTATCTATGATGCCTAAAGGGTTCTAAATATGGTCAAGGGCATCAAGGATACAAAGGGGATAGGTTTTGGTCAAGGTTAAGGCACCAAGGCATCACTTTTACCTGAAACTTCTTCCTTGATGCGGCTGGACGTCTTGAGTCTTCGGTCTTCGTCTTCATTGGGCTCAACCGTCACTAGACTCACTGCCGTAAGTCATTAACAAACAAGGTGCACTAGTATGCCACGGAAAAGTGCACTAACAAAGAGAAGTTCAAGACTTACAACATCATACACTTCATATCTCCTCCTCTTATGCTCATACCATCTTGAATGCATAGAAACAAAGTTTTCCAAAGAGTTTTGAATATTAGAAAAAATAAAAAAATTTCTATATAATTGCTCGAAATGTTATAAAACGCTGGATTCATCCAAGTAATCCTACACCCCCTAACCAAATCTTGCATTGTTCTCAATGTAAAAGATATTCAATGAGTAAAACATGAGAGTAATTCTAAATAAAAGAGAGTGAGGAATGATAGTACCTGAGAGAACAAAAAGTGAATTCTTCCTCCTTCTAACAAACCTATGAAAAAGGAAACAAAAGCAATAAAATCCTAATCCTAACTACTCTATACCTCCATCAGACTAGGATATCAATCATCCTAATATACAGGATCAGTCAGAGGTATGGACATACCTTCTGAAGGAACTTCTCAAAGAACGGCTTTAATCGCTGACCATTTGCCTTAAGATGTTGTCATTCCTTGGTTTTAACAACTCGAAGGTCCCATATGGGTAGACAGTTTGCACTATGTAGGGACCGGTCCATCGAGATCTCAATTTCCCCGGAAATAAATGTAGGCGAGAATTATATAGAAGGACTTTTTGGTTAATCGTGAATGTCTTACGAAGAATGTTCTTATCATGGAACATCTTCGTCTTGTCCTTGTAAATTCTCGCATTTTCATAAGCTTCGTTCCGGAGTTCCGCAAGTTCATTCAATTGTAGTTTGCGCAACGAGCTCGCCTTGTCAGAATCAAAATTCAACTTCTTTATTGCCCAATATGCCCTATGTTCCAACTCCACAGGCAAGTGACAAGCCTTCCATAGATAAGTCTATAGGGAGACATTCCAATAGGGGTCTTAAAAGCGGTACGATAAGCCCAAAGTGCATCGGTAAATAGAAGCGACCAATCCTTGCGATCGGGGTTCACCGTTTTTTCCAAAATATGTTTAATCTCCCTATTGGATATCTCAGCTTATCCACTAGTTTGTGGGTGATAGGGAGTGCTCACTTTGTGTGTTACGCCATATTTCTTCATTAAGGTTTCAAATGGGCGATTACAAAAGTGAGACACTCCATCACTTATGATGACTCGAGGTGTTCCAAACCGGGAAAGAATATTCTCTTTTAAGAAACGAATGACTATTTTATAGTCATTATTCCGACATGGGATTGCCTCGACCCATTTGGACACATAGTCAACGGCAAGCAAGATATATACGTTTCCAAAAGAAGATGGGAATGGACCCATGAAATCGATGCCCTAACAATAAAAAATTTCGATTATTAAGATGGGATTGAGTGGCATCATATTTATACAGGAGATTCTTCCCAATTTCTGACAAGGCTCACATGTTTTGCAAAACTTATGTGTGTCCTTGAACATAGTGGACCAATAAAACCCACATTGCAGAATTTTGGCTATGGTCTTCTTAGCCGAAAAGTGGCCACCACATGCCTGAGAATGACAGAAGGAGATGATACTTTGTTGTTCATCATCTGGCACACATCTCCTTATGATTTAATCGGGATAATACTTGAATAAATATGGGTCGTCCCATAGGAATTTTCGCACCTCAGTGAAGAATTTATCCTTATCTTGCTTTTTCCAATGTGTAGGAATCGTACCTGTAGCAAGATAGTTTGCAATGTCTGCATACCATGAAAATTGGGAGACTTTAAAAAGTTGTTCATCAGGGAACATGTCATTGATCGCGGTCGTTTCAGGGTAATCGGTGAAAACAAGTCGAGAGAGATGGTCAGCCACTACATTTTCTACTCCTTTCTTATCACGTATCTTTATGTCAAATTCCTGGAGTAGAAGGATTCATCTTAACAACCGTGGTTTAGCATCATTCTTAGAGAGAAGGTACTTAAGCGCGTCATGGTCAGTGAATATGATGATCTTAGATCCAATCAAGTAGGACCTAAACTTGTCCAAGGCAAAAACTACAGCTAAAAGTTCTTTTTCTGTAATAGTGTAGTTTGCTTGGGCTGAGTTTAAGGTTCTAATTGCATGATAGATAACACATGGTTTCTTCTCTTTTCTTTAGCCTAGCACGACCCTAATAGCATAGTCGCTTGCATTGCACATAATTTCAAAAGGAAGGCTCCAATCAGTTGGTTGCATTATGGGAGCACATGTCAACATACCTTTAAGTGTGGTAAAGGCATTTTGACAATCTTCATTCCACTCGAATGAATTTTCTTTTGAAGTAGGTTGCATAAAGGACGGAGAGTGAACTGAAGTCCTTTATGAACCTTCTATAAAATCCTGCGTGTCCCAAAAAGGACCGCACATCTCCTATGCTCTTGGGTGGTGGAAGGTTAGAGATAGATCGATTTTACTTTTTCCACCTCGATTTCGTTTTGTGAAACAATGTGACAAAGTACAATTCCCTTTTAAACCATAAAGTGACACTTTTCCCAATTCAACACAAGGTTCTTCTCTTTACACAAGGTTCTTCTCTTTCAGCACAGATTTCTGTTAGTATACCTTTTGTTATCAATTGGCGTGTTGGTTGGTCGCGTTTTGTCGTGTGAGCCCCGGTCGAAGAATTGAAGATCAAGACTTGAAGATTATGCTTCTTCCATTGCTCAAGCTCATGCTGAAACAAGATCTCAGGTAAGTTGCATATAGATCGACCATAGGAAACCCAAAACATCAAAGAATGGCGTAATGACTCACATATCTTATGCCATTCCCTCTCGACCCTTGCACAAGTTGATCAGACTTGTGGTCCATGGCTGGTGCTAAACGTAATTGAAGATATGTCCATACATTGGACCCCATGCACCAAATCACTTCATGCCTCATCATTGAAGTGATCCGTTGCTGTGTTGAAGGACTTGGTCCAGCAAGCTCGCTGTGACAAAACCATCTAGACAAGCCGACCGGTCTTGATCGGTCGGCCAGGCTTCTCAGCACATCAGCAACCTTGCTGTGAAGAATGAAGATGGACAGCTGACCGGTCTTGACCAGTCGGCCAGGAGCATAAAAAAGGTCAGCACCTTGCTGTGTATTTTCAGCTGGGCAGCCGACCGGTCTTGACCGGTCGGCCAGGCTTTTCAAGTTAACAACAGAGGCTTGTTGTGATGTATTCAGCTGGACAGCCGACCGGTCTTGACCGGTCGGCCCGGACATAATCAAGACAGCAAAATTGCTGTAATACGTTCAGATTGACAGCCGACTGGTCTTGACCGGTCGGCCAGCAATATACAATCTTTCCAGCAAGCATAGCTGACCGGTTTGACCGGTCGGCCTTCTTTCAGCAAGTTGTCCAGCAAGCTCAGTCAACCGGTCGGCCTGTTTTCTCCAATTGATCCAGTAAAGTGAACCGACCGGTCTTGACCGGTAGGCCTGTATTTTTGAAAGCTTCCAGCGAGGGGATCCGACCGGTCTTGACCGGTCAGGCAGATGTTGAACCTCCAATTTATACATTGCATTGCCCACTACATGACATGGTATGCATGGTTTTCATGATTAAAAGGTCCATCTAATGCATGTTTGTGATTGTAGGGATGAGAAGCCGACTTCACTCAATTAGAGACCAAAAAGGGGCCATTTGGAGCCTTTGATGAAGGCCCAAGGTGGACCAAAGAAAGAAGAAACCAAAGAGAGAGGAAGGAGAGAGAGAAGAAAGAAAGAAGAAAAACAAGCAAAACTGGGTCGACCGGTCAAGACCGGTCGGCCAAGAAGGCCCGACCGGTCATGACCGGTCGGATGCACTCCCTGGAGCAAGGCCAACATTTCGAGCCTCACAGCCTCACATGCACAAATTTTTT
>PVNU02003393.1:0-54796 GCA_003013855.2 Liriodendron chinense
CAAAGGATCCAGTACTTAGCCATTTTCTCCGGTGGACCCCACGGATCACCGTGATCGAAACCGACCAGAATCAAGCGGGGCCATCCTTCATGGATTATGATAAGCAGTGCATGGCGATTCACCGGGAAACAGGCCCCACAGGCCCTCCGTTTTGCAAAACCCAAATTTGCAAAACACGAGTACGTCAAGCGCACCCAATTATTCAGCTTAACGCACCCTTAAATTCATGAAAATTCAACAAGTGGTTTAGGATGTATTTCACCTCTGACGCATCCGAAAAATAGCTTGACGCATCCAAAAAAAAATGCCTCCGACGCGTCCGTAAATTCAGGAAATACGTAACAGCAATTTCAGGGCGCATTGTACCTCAACGCACCCTAAAATTGTCCGACGCACCCATAAAATCACGAATGACCAGCATGGCATTTTTGGATGCATTGTACCTCAACGCACCCGAAAATGGCTCGACGCACCCATAAAATCAGCACATCTCAAAATCTCATTTCGGGGTGCGTCAGAGTCCCCATGTGTCCATTTAAGGGTGCGTCAAGGTATTTTTGGGGTGCGTCATACGTGGCAGGTCCTCATTGGTCGTTGTCCGGTATTCTCGGGTATAAATACCCCCCCCACTATTCATTTGTACAGATTACGAGAGAGAGAGAGAGAGAGAGAGAGAGAGAGAGAGAGAGATTATCCCCTGAGTATCTAGATTTTGCCGCCGAAAACCCTCGCCGGAATCCCTTTCCGACAGCCGGAAAACTTTCCCGGTGACCGGAATTCTTTTCCGATCGCCTGTATCTTCCACCAGAAGATCACACCGGCCAGCACCACCGCAGGTCCGAATCATAAAAAATCATAAGTACGATTGCGCACCTAAAAAATAGGTCGACGCATCCAAAAAACTGAACAAAAAGCGGACATGTATTTTCAAGGTGCATTGCACCTCAACGCACCCGAAAATGGTCCGACGCACCCGAAAAATTAGCAAAATGCGGATTTGTATTTTTGGGGTGCATTGGACCCCAATGCACCTGAAAATTACCCCACGCATCCATAAAATTAACATAATTCAGATATGTATTTTCAGGGTGCGTTGGACTCCCACGCACCCGAAAAATCAGCCAATTCCGGAACATGTTCAGGAGTGCACCGGACTCAATTTTAAGTGTTTTCAAGTACCGTTTGAGCCTATCTTGGGTATTTCGACCGTTCCGGACGCAATAGAATGGTCGAATAGACGTTCCAGGACCCCTAAATGAGTAGAATTGCGCATCTTCAAAGTTTGATCTGATTCGACACGATGAACGAAACATCTTCTCGAAAGGGACGTCGCCAACATCCAAGACTATGCGAACATGTCATCATTTGTATCTACTGTAAAGATGTGACCCGATTTGAGCCAAAAGCTAGATAAACGGGACTATGGTTATCACAGTAAACCATACCAAAGAGTTTCAACTCACTACAAGACAATTGTTATGAACTGCCACAACACAACAGTCGATGCCCTACCCATTAAAAACGGCATCCGTCGGTTGGGCTACGCGGGTATACACAACTGCAAAGTGGACTTCCCAAGGTCACCTGTCCATACATTGACAGGCGCAGGCCCAGAGTCGTCCTTCTCAGTCATAAACCCTGATAGTCTCAGCCCGGATCTCCGGCCAAAACATGGGACATAGACATCTGACTAATACAAAGATGGTTCAGTCCATAACAAAACAAATACAGGTCTCTATGACCATAAACTCTAAGACCATAGTCCCTGCTGACTAGTCTTTTGCCTTTTAATCAAGGGTCATCGATCATTCGATGTAATTAAGGGCTCGTGCCAGATCACCGCCTGGAATGTACAAGATCTCAGGATCTCTGGAATAAAATTCGCCTTGCGATATCTCTCCTTGTGTATTTTTATGAATGCTTGTGATTGTCTATGAATGTTTCCATTATTCAGAACCCCAGAGCAACAAAACACAACATTTCAAGGAAAATGTTTCCGTTATGGAGTTCATTTTTCTAGTTCTAACAAACTGGCGACTCTGCTGGGGAACGAACCCAGAATCTCTGGTTATATCTGAATATGGAAACGCTCTAAGATCAATTACTCACAAACATGAATTTACACATAGGAAATTTATCGGGAGGCATAATGTTTCGGCGCCCTCGGGCGCCAAACTAGCGACTCTCAACGGGAACGTTCTTCCCTTCATCTTTAAGGCAATAGACGGTAAATCAAGGGTTTTCAAAACTACAAACTTTCACAACTACACGTATTTGTCTCCTTCTTGCTTATTTTTGTCGGTTTATGCACTGCGATCGATGGGCTCATACTCCCGACCGCACTTGTGAACTGTTCTAAAGATTTTTATGACACCGCAGAATTAGCAAGATAGTAACGCAGACAGAAGAGATGGCATACTCGATGACAAGTTCGTGCATCTTCCTTGCCAACGGAGGTTTCACCTTCCCTCGTTTCGCCGCAACCACAACTACCAGCCCAGGTTCAGAATGGCAGTTGGTTGAGACCCGGAGACAGAAGAAAGAACAGAAGAAAGTTGCCATCCTAGCTGCATATAGAAAGGCAAACGTGGCGAGATCTCGCCCCGTGGTCAAGAAACAGTGGCAGCCGAAGCAAGGGCAGAGGATCCCTATCGATGGCCAAGTCATATTAACCAAACCCGCAGTACCTAAAATGACAGCCGAGCAGTTTTCGCCGTTATCCAAGGTCGCCTGCACCTCTCGGAAACCCATCAGGTCCGCACATGCGAACAAAGCCAAGCCTATGACGACCCTTGAATTGAAGCAGAGGTCACCTCAGTGGGCTTCCTTCAATGTGGCGTATGCTTCCTTCTGATCCAAGCAGCGTAGCAATACCCCCTCATACGAACGCTTGTAAAGGATGTCGTTCTGTAGTACAAACGACCCAGCGCGTCTCCTAACCTGTGTACGCATCTTGGGCTCTTCTGGCAAGAACCCATATTTCAAGTAATCGACGAATGGTCTTTTCCAGTCATCATCTTCTGTGATCTCGAAGCAACAGATGGGCTTTGCGCTTGCTTCGCCACCACGCAGTATGGCTGTCGGCAGGATCCTCCTTTCTTCGATCATTACGTGAAGTGGGCTACCTCCGGGGTTAGCCAGAGCAGCGGCTAGGCTAGCCAATGCATCGGCCTGCACATTTTCCTGTCTCGGTATATGTGAAATGCTGCTGTCACGAAACTGGTCGAACAGTGACTGCGCTTGGCGGCAGAAAGGTAACAACTCAGGTTTGCGGACCTCATATTCTGTCGTCAACTGTCCGATGACTAGTCTGGAGTCACCATAGATCTGTATTACCTTGATTCGCATTTCTAACGGGAGCTGTAGCCCAATGATGAGGGCTTGATACTCTGCTTCGTTGTTGGTGCAGGCCGGCACGATTGTAAACGAGTAGGGCAGCAGATCTCCCTATGGGCTGATAAATATAACCCCCGCTCCTGCCCCTGTCGACCTGGATGCTCCGTCGAAGTACATCTGCCATGGCCGTGGTCTTTCGATCATCATAACCTGGTCATCTGGGAGGTCACATTCCATTTCTTCGCTGCTCGGGACTGGATGCGCGGCGAGAAAATCTGCGATTGCTTGTCCTTTAATAGCCCGGGCTGGGACGTATGTAATGTCGAATTCGGAGAGGAGAAGGGCCCATTTAGCTAAACGTCCAAACAGCATAGGCCGGTTCATAAGGAACTTGATCGGATCCACCTTGGATATCAACGTTATTTAGTGCGAGAGGCAGTAATGCCTCAGTTTCTTTACAGCAAAAATGAGAGCAAGGCATGTCTTTTCAATTGCTGAATAGTTGAATTCAGCCCCTATCAGCGTGCGGCTTAAGTAATATAGTGCATTCTCCTTCTCCTCTTCGTTCTTCTGTGCCAGGAGTGCCCCCAGTGAGTTATCACCTACTGCGATATACAGAATCAGTGGCTTTCCCTTGATTGGGGCAGCAAGGACTGGCGAATTTCCGAGCATTTCTTTTAGGGAGTCGAAGGCCTTCTGACAAGCGTCGTCCCATTCAAACTTAACATCTTTCTTGTTGAGGTGGGAGAACGGTTGACAGCGACCAGCCAAGTTCGAGATGAATCTCCTCAGATATGCTACGCGGCCTTGAAAACTCTTCAACTGCTTCAGGTTCTTCGGAGGCGGCATCTCTATGATGGCCTTGATCTTTGCGGGATCGATTTCTATGCCCCTGTGTCTGACCACGAAGCCTAGAAATTTTCCAGACGCGACTCCGAACGTGCATTTTAGTGGATTCATACGGAGACTTTTCTTGCGCAACCGTTGGAACACTTGCCTTAGGTGCTCTCTGTGCTGCTCGTGATTGGCCGACCTTACGACTAGATCATCTACATAGCATTCGACGTGTTTATGCATCATATCCTGAAATATAACGTGCATTGTGCACTGGTATGTTGCCCCTGCGTTCTTTAATCCGAAGGGCATTACGCGATAACAGTATATGCCGAGGGTTGTACGGAAGGCCGTAGCTTCTTCATCTTCCGGGGCCATGCGAATCTGATTGTATCCCGAGTACCCGTCCATGAAGGACATTACTGCGTATCCCGTTGTGCTGTCAATCAATAATTCTGGAATTGGCAAAGGAAAATCATCTTTCGGGCAGGCTTCATTAAGATTCCGGAAGTCAACGCAAACTCGGATCTGTCCGCTCTTCTTCTTGACTGGCACAATGTTTGAAATCCATTGGGGGTACTTCACCTCTCGAACAAATCCAGCCTGAATTAGTTTTTTGATTTCTTCTTCAATCTTAGGTACAACATCAGGATGGAACCGTCGTTGTGGCTGCTTCACTGGCTTCTTTTCTTTCATGATGCTTAGCTTGTGCATGGCGATTGCCGGACTGAACCCGGGCATTTCTGAGTAAGTCCAGGCAAAGATGTCCTTATTCTCCTTTAATAATTGTATGTATTTCTCTTTTTCATTTTCTGGGACGTTCTTGCTCAAATATGTATTCCTGGGTTCTTCGATGGTGCCCAAATTCACCTCTTCGAGTTCATCAATCGTTGGTTGTCCACCGTCTTCTAGTTGCACGGGTGCGACACTTGGCTGGATTATGTCGATAGAATCTTGTGACTGGATTCCTTCTACCGGGACAATGGTTACCATGTTTACGCTCGCCTTCGCTCCTAGACCCTCTCCGTTTCTGTATACTTGCTTATATTCTTCAAATGGAGCTAGCAGTCTTTTCTTTATGTCTGAGCTTTGACCGGAGAATCCCATGTTCCTCATAATCTTTCGGCTGGCTTTGCTATATCTCTTCTCTTCTATTGGTCGAGATTGGGCAGACCCTCTTCCTCCTTCTTTCCCTTCTGATGGTATTGGCTGGCTTGGCCCTGAATGGAACTTGATATCTTTCTGGGTGGCATTTCTTGACGGCACGATGAATTGGCTTGGAGCTTTTGGAAATGGCTTGGTTCTTCCTATCTTGGGTATAGGCATATTGAAGCTGAATTTGAGTACACTCATGTGTTGATCTGAAATTAATTTTAACACGGACTGCCCCGGCCGACATAAATGCTGCGGCACCGCATAGAATTTCTTCGTGATCGGCTGAGGTTGGTTTTTCTGCTGACATTGGGACCTTCCTTGAGTGATGAGCTGAGGTTTACCTTCCTGTACACACTTCTCAACTCGAGGTTCTGCCTCTTGTCCTTTCTTCTTTATATCGGACTTTTTGCTGGTTTTATTGCCTTCGGACGGGTCATAATATTTTGCATCAGCCAAAAATGATTCGGCTATCGTGTATGGCTTCGGATCTGCTGCTACCCTGTATTGGATACCATCTCTGTTATATTTGAAACATTGGTGATATGTCGAAGGGATTATCCGATTCAGATGGAGCCAGGGCCTTCCTAAAAGGAGGTTGTATGTTGTCACTGCGTCGATCACCTGACACGTTACTTTCGTCGTCAATTCTTCGATTTCTAACATCACCGTGATTGATCCCAGTGTGCGTTGACTGTCTTGATTGAACCCTTGAATCATCATGAGACTCGGGCGTAGTGCCGATTGCCTATAACCCAACTTCTGTAATGTCTTCAATGGCATAATATTCACGGCAGACCGGTCGTCCAACATGCACCTCTTGATCTCGGTGTCCCTGATTGTACCTGTGACCATCAACGGACGGTTGTGGTCTATTAATTCGATCGTGCGGTCTTCTTCTGAGAAAGTGATTGTTGAGGGATGATCGACATGCATGACTTGTGATACTGGCGTATACCCCTCCCAAAATTTGTCTATATTATTCATTTCTTCTTCTATCTCTATCATCATGATTTCCCTGACTTCACTGTCAAGTAAGGCATTAATTAACATTTCTCTGTACACTTTCGAGAGACACAAAGCATCGTATATACTTAGCCGGGCGGGAACCTTTCGTAAGTGCGCCACAACATCATATACTACTGGTCTCGGGCTTGGCTGACTAGTTGTGGCTTCGTCAACTTTCTCTTTCAGCTTTTGCAGGTGAGGTCTCCCTTGCGGCCTGTCGTGGACACCATCTTCTTGCATTGGGTCATCTGGTCTCGGAGGAGTACGGTCAGGCATTTGCCTTCCTGATCGTAGGATGACCGCATTAACTTCTCCCTCGACTGTTTGTGAGGTTTCCTCGGCTGGTGCTTGTTCGGTGAACGACACCATTTCGCAATATGCCATGCTCATCATGGGTCGCTTCTGTGGTATTCCTCTCTTTCCTCTCCCCCTGTTCCCTTTTTGGTTAACGAGCCTTCGTCGGTTCTCAAGTCTTTTCTTGCTACTGACTCGAGTCCACGGCTCCTGTGGCTCGGGGAATGAGGTCGTTAGGCGACTGCTACCTTCTTCTATTGGAATTACTGAAATTGTCCCGGCCGTCTCCCTTGCTGTCTCGGGTACCTTCATGCTGATAACCCCTTGATTGATCAACCCTTGTATCCTTCCTTTCAAGGAGAAGCAATCTTCTGTCTTGTGGCTAACACATTGGTGATATTTGCAGTATTTGGGATCGTTTACCCGTCCAACTTCATGGGGACGAACGGGCTCCAGTAAACGCATTAAGCCTTCCTCGACCAATTGTTCCATGATCGGGACTAGATCGGCCATATCGAATGTATATGGACCATTAGCCTTTTCTCTTTCTGCTATCGATACGCGTTTGGGTATGTAGGGTCTTTTACCCTTGTCTTGTGTGACTGCTGTCTTCACTTCCGCCCTATGATCGACAGCGGGACGTTTTCGATCTTTCTGTTCCTTGATCTTGTCAACCTGGTGGGTTTCTACCACTCTTCCTGTCTCTCTCTTCTGTCTCTCGGGTCTAAAGTTTACCCGGGAAGCTGCTTCTTCCACCAGATGGGCTTTCGTTGCTAGTTCGCGAAAGGAGCCGAAGGTGTTACCTGACAGTCCGTACGAGATCATGGGGTCTAGAGCCCTCAGGCACATCTTCATCTGCTCGCCTTCACTGGGTAGTTCACGACATTGAGCTGCCGTAGTTCCCCATCGATCAATGAATTTCTCGACTGGTTCACCATTCCTCTGCCTAACCAATGCTAGGTCCGTCAATGAGATCTCCCTCTCGGTTGTGAAGAATTTGGAGATGAAAGCATCCTACATTTGCTCCCATGTCCTTATAGAGCCGGCAGGTAACGACATGTACCATTGAAAGGCCTTCCCTGTCAAGGTAGATCCAAACAACCGCATGCAATATTGCGGGACTGCGGACCAATTTTCTAACATAGTCAGGAAGTGGGTGATGTGCTCTTCTGGCGATCCTTTGCCGTCAAATTTTCCGAAGTCGGGGCATCTGAAATTGGCTGGGAACAGTACCTCTTCCACTTCTGGTGGGTACGGGACCCGATATTTGTAGTTGCCCCTCTTTTCTTTCTCTTTTTCTTGCTGCATCATATGGGCTATCGTTTGGGATAACTCTGTTAGTGCACTTTTTCGTGGCATACTAGTGCACCTTGTTTGTCAATCACTTACAGCTGTGAGTCTTGTGTCGGTTGAGCCCAATGAAGACGAAGACCGAAGACTCAAGACGTCCAGCCACATCAAGGAAGAAGATTCAGGTATATGAGATGCCTTGGTGCCTTAACCTCGACCAAAACCTATCCCCTTTGTATCCTTGATGACCTTGACCATATTAGAATACATTTAGTCATCATAGATAGGCCCTAGGTGTCCCTTTTGACCTCTCTAACATTGGCCTATATCTTCATGCTGGAGAAAGAAGAAATCAGATAAAAGGTGAGGGGACCCAGGCTGGTCCGACCGGTCATGACCGGTCGGCCAGCAGCTTGGCTGCATTATCAATGGCCAGCCGACCGGTCAGGACCGGTCGGCCTTTACAAAATCCATGGAAGCCAGCAGAGGTGGCCGACCGGTCATGACCGGTCGGCCTGGTAATCCAAATCCAGCCAGAGAGTGCGCCGACCGGTCATGACCGGTCGGCCTGGGGCATCCACCCTGTCCAGCAAAGAGTGCCGACCGGTCATGACCGGTCGGCCTGTGTAGATGGCTTGGATGTTTTTTTGTATGCCTTCCAGCAAAGAGCTCCGACCGGTCGTGACCGGTCGGGACAGGTCGGGCAACCGTTTTCTGCCCGTTTTCTGACCGTTGGAGCCCTTTTTCTATATATATGGTGCTCCATTCTTGGGCAAAAGAGAGAAGTTTTTGAGAGCCCATTCCACAATTATCTTGTACATCATTTGGGGCCTCAAAGAGGAGGTTTTCAAGTCATATCCCTTGTGTTTCAAACACAAGTATGGGCATTCAAATGCTATCAAGAGATGACTTGATTCCTCTCTCAAATCTAGAGGTGTGACACTATTCCACATAGGTATATCCTTTGTCCAAGACCTCTAGAAGACTCTCTAGGTGAATCTCCTAGTTGGAACAACCTACACATCCCATGTATGAGATTCACCCATCCTCCTAGCACCTTGGGCATTTCAAGGCATCGCATGCAAGGTGTTTGATCGAATGTGGCTGAGGCATTGGCAACGCAATGGCGGCACGATCGAGGGAGCAAAGGGACGCTGATTGAAGCACGGGAGAGCGGAGATCAAGCAACCCAATACGGCGCTAAACAAGGGGCTCATCCGACAAGTAGGTTGTCTTATTTGAGAGTCCATTTTAGAGTTTGTTTGTCAACTCGCCTTAGGGACGTTAGCCGTTCCTTGGCCCGTCAGCCGGGCCTAAACTAAGTCTCCAAGGGGGAGCCTCCGACACAGGAGTAAACGTGCGATTGGGTTGAGAGTTATCCTATGTCTAAAACTCCGGTTACGGTTGAGAGGTGAACCTATAAAACCTCCGTGTGTAAAGGTTGAGAGGTGAACCTCATTTAAAACCTCCGTTAGTGAATGCCGGTGTGCTCAAAGGGGTTGAGTACTTGAACCGGGAGTGGAGTAGACACGTAGTCGAACCACTATACATCCTTGTGTTTGTGATTGTTATTGAGCACATTGATATCTTTGCATTGTTAGTTTAATTGCTTAATTATGAATGATTGATATGAATGCATGCTAGGCACTTTTTAGGCATCCTCGCACAAGATGTACCTTCACTACTTGTGTAGACTTGAGCTCATTGATCCAATCTCATAAGTCTACACAAGGTGCATAGGTTAGTAGCTTAATTAGTTGAATCATCTTCTTACCTATGCATGCTTAGACTAGGTTTGGTTATTGCTTAACTCTTGCTAGTCTTGTGATTGGACCCACCAAGGCTTGGAAGCCAAGGTGTTCTTGCTTACCTAGTTTAAACTTGTTGAATTGCATAAGTAGGCGAAAAGAATTTTAAAAAGGTCCTATTCACCCCCCCTCTAGGTCCATAGACATATCTCCGAGTATCTCTACAAGCGGTGAAACCGCACTTTCAAACTCTTCTCGCGATACGTGAGATGTGGAAAGTGGTGCGCGCTCGATTGGCGTGATTCGACATTGGGCAGGCGGTTCATGCTCAGTTGGGCCTTCTGCTGCCCCTTGGGATTCTTCTGCCGATTGACGGGTGGGTGGCGCGATACTTCTGGTGGCATTCTGTGCTATTAGGGTGGCCAAGGCTTCCTGAATAGCTCTCATCCGATCATTTATCTCGCGGTTAGCCTCTACCAATCTATCGATCTGGTCTTGGAGTGGGGGCAATTCCTCTGCTTCATATGGTCCTTCTTCTTCTCCTTCAGCTATTTGTACCATCACCACTTGTGCTAGCGGGATTTCCTGAGGTGACCTCTGCTTCGATTCAACGGTCGTCATAGGCTTGGCTTTCTTCGCATGTGCGGACCTGATGGGTTTCCGAGAGGTGCAGGTGACCTTGGATAACGGCGGAAACTGCTCGGCTGTCATTTTAGGTACTGCGGGTTTGGTTAATATGACCTGGCTATCGATAGGGATCTTCTGCCCCTGCTTCAGCTGCCACTGTTTCTTGACCACGGGGCGAGATCTCGCCACGTTTGCCTTTCTATATGCAGCTAGGATGGCAACTTTCTTCTGTTCTTTCTTCTGTCTCCGGGTCTCAACCAACTGCCATTCTGAACCTGGGCTGGTAGTTGTGGTTGCGGCGAAACGAGGGAAGGTGAAACCTCCGTTGGCAAGGAAGATGCACGAACTTGTCATCGAGTATGCCATCTCTTCTGTCTGCGTTACTATCTTGCTAATTCTGCGGTGTCATAAAAATCTTTAGAACAGTTCACAAGTGCGGTCGGGAGTATGAGCCCATCAATCGCAGTGCATAAACCGACAGAAATAAGCAAGAAGGAGACAAATACGTGTAGTTGTGAAAGTTTGTAGTTTTGAAAACCCTTGATTTACCGTCTATTGCCTTAAAGATGTAGGGAAGAACGTTCCCGTTGAGAGTCGCCAGTTTGGCGCCCGAGGGCGCCGAAACATTATGCCTCGCGGTAAATTTCCTATGTGTAAATTCATGTTTGTGAGTAATTGATCTTAGAGCGTTTCCATATTCAGATATAACCAGAGATTCTGGGTTCGGTCCCCAGCAGAGTCGCCAGTTTGTTAGAACTAGAAAAATGAACTCCATAACGGAAACATTTTCCTTGAAATGTTGTGTTTTGTTGCTCTGGGGTTCTGAATAATGGAAACATTCATAAACAATCACAAGCATTCATAAAAATACACAAGGAGAGATATCGCAAGGCGAATTTTATTCCAGAGATCCTGAGATCTTGTACATTCCAGGCGGTGATCTGGCACGAGCCCTTAATTACATCGAATGATCGATGACCCTTGATTAAAAGGCAAAAGACTAGTCAGCAGGGACTATGGTCTTAGAGTTTGTGGTCATAGAGACCTGTATTTGTTTTGTTATGGACTGAACCATCTTTGTATTAGTCAGATGTCTATGTCCCATGTTTTGGCTGGAGATCCGGGCTGAGACTATCAGGGTTTATGACTGAGAAGGACGACTCTGGGCCTGCGCCTGTCAATGTATGGACAGGTGACCTCGGGAAGTCCACTCTGCAGTTGTGTATACCCGCGTAGCCCAACCGACGGATGCCGTTTTTAATGGGTAGGGCATCGACTGTTGTGTTGTGGCAGTTCATAACAATTGTCTTGTAGTGAGTTGAAACTCTTTGGTATGGTTTACTGTGATAACCATAGTCCCGTTTATCTAGCTTTTGGCTCAAATCAGGTCACATCTTTACAGTAGATACAAATGATGACATGTTCGCATAGTCCTGGATGTTGGCGACGTCCCTTTCGAGAAGATGTTTCGTTCATCGTGTCGAATCAGATCGAACTTTGAAGATGCGCAATTCTACTCATTTAGGGGTCCTGGAACGTCTATTCGACCATTCTATTGCGTCCGGAACGGTCGAAATACCCAAGATAGGCTCAAACGGCACTTGAAAACACTTAAAATTGAGTCCGGTGCACTCCTGAACATATTCTGGAATTGGCTGATTTTTCGGGTGAGTGGGAGTCCAACGCACCCTGAAAATACATATCTGAATTATGTTGATTTTATGGATGCGTGGGGTAATTTTCAGGTGCGTTAGGGTCCAATGCACCCCAAAAATACAAATCCGCATTTTGCTGATTTTTCGGGTGCGTCGGACCATTTTCGGGTGCGTTGAGGTGCAATGCACCCTGAAAATACATGTCCGCTTTTTATTCAGTTTTTTGGATGCGTCGACCTATTTTTTAGGTGCGCAATCGTACTTATGATTTTTTATGATTCGGACCTGCGGTGGTGCTGGCCGGTGTGACCTTCCGGTGGAAGATACAGGCGATCGGAAAAGAATTCCGGTCACCGGGAAAGTTTTCCGGCTGTCGGAAAGGGATTCCGGCGAGGGTTTCCGGCGGCAAAATCCAGATACTCAGGGGATAATCTCTCTCTCTCTCTCTCTCTCTCTCTCTCTCTCTCTCGTAATCTGTACAAATGAATAGTGGGGGGGTATTTATACCCGAGAATACCGGACAACGACCAATGAGGACCTACCACGTATGACGCACCCCAAAAATACCTTGACGCACCCTTAAATGGACGCGTGGGGACTCTTACGCACCCAGAAATGAGATTTTGAGATGTGCTGATTTTATGGGTGCGTCGAGCCATTTTCGGGTGCGTTGAGGTACAATGCATCCAAAAATGCCATGCTGGTCATTCGTGATTTTATGGGTGCGTCGGACAATTTTAGGGTGCGTTGAGGTACAATGCGCCCTGAAATTGCTGTTACGTATTTCCTGAATTTACGGACGCGTCGGAGGTATTTTTTTTGGATGCGTCAAGCTATTTTTCGGATGCGTCAGAGGTGAAATACATCTTAAACTACTTGTTGAATTTTCATGAATTTAAGGGTGCGTCAAGCTGAATAATTGGATGCGCTTGACGTACTCGTGTTTTGCAAATTTGGGTTTTGCAAAACGGAGGGCCTGTGGGGCCTGTTTCCCGGTGAATCGCCATGCACTGCTTATCATAATCCATGAAGGATGGCCCCGCTTGATTCTGGTCGGTTTCGATCACGGTGATCCGTGGGGTCCACCGGAGAAAATGGCTAAGTACTGGATCCTTTGCAAAGCTGGGTATTTTGGGTGCGTCGGGTAGTGTTTTGTGGAATTTCCTCGAAGCACGTGCCCAGTCGATTTGTTTTAGAGGGTACTGACTTTTGGGACCCCAACAGATGCCCCTCCGGTGCGTTGCGATGGACTTACAGCCGTTCATCGCGACACATCGGATTCTTGGGTCCATACTATAAATAGGTAAGATAGCGTCATTTCACTTCATTCTGCGCTTTTCACTGTTCATTTGCTCTGCCGTCGACGCACCCAAATATTCGCCAACGCACCCATTTAATACCGCCAGCGCACCCAAAAAAGGTCTAGCGCACCCCTTTATTCCAACTACTTCTATTTTTTGGGTGCGTCAAGCGTGACGCACCCTGCTAAGGACTTGGTGAAAATCTCATTTTAAGGGTGCGTTGAGCACAACGCACCCAAGTATTCAAACTTGGCGAAAATCTCGATTTAAGGGTGCGTTGCACTCAGCGCACCCAAGTATTCGAACATGGCTGAATTTTGAGACTTTTAAGGGTGCGTTGAGTTCAACGCACCCCTCGTCACAAGTTGGTAAACCCTTAAATCTTTTAGGGGTGCGTTGGGTCTGACGCACCCAAATATTTGTGACTTGGTGAAAATGATTAAATTCCGAGGTGCGTTGGACGTGACGCACCTAAGTATTGAACTTAGAGGGATCATAGCATTTTTAGGGTGCGTTGGGTCCGACGCACCCATAAAATCACGAATGACCAGCATGGCATTTTTGGATGCATTGTACCTCAACGCACCCAAAAATACCTTGACGCACCCTTAAATGGACGCGTGGGGACTCTTACGCACCCCGAAATGAGATTTTGAGATGTGCTGATTTTATGGGTGCGTCGAGCCATTTTTGGGTGCGTTGAGGTACAATGCATCCAAAAATGCCATGCTGGTCATTCGTGATTTTATGGGTGCGTCGGACAATTTTAGGGTGCGTTGAGGTACAATGCGCCCTGAAATTGCTGTTACGTATTTCCTGAATTTACGGACGTGTCGGAGGTATTTTTTTTTGGATGCGTCAAGCTATTTTTCGGATGCGTCAGAGGTGAAATATATCCTAAACCACTTGTTGAATTTTCATGAATTTAAGGGTGCGTCAAGCTGAATAATTGGGTGCGCTTGACGTACTCGTGTTTTGCAAATTTGGGTTTTGCAAAACGGAGGGCCTGTGGGGCCTGTTTCCCGGTGAATCGCCATGCACTGCTTATCATAATCCATGAAGGATGGCCCCGCTTGATTCTGGTCGGTTTCGATCACGGTGATCCGTGGGGTCCACCGGAGAAAATGGCTAAGTACTGGATCCTTTGCAAAGCTGGGTATTTTGGGTGCGTCGGGTAGTGTTTTGTGGAATTTCCTCGAAGCACGTGCCCAGTCGATTTGTTTTAGAGGGTACTGACTTTTGGGACCCCAACAGAGGGTTAGAAGGACGTGCCTCCATACCACTTTTGGCACCGACAAGTTGACTGTACCAGGTTTCCCACTCTGATTCTGTACCCCGCTGTGGGGGTGGAGGTGTTATTCCTTCCACATAAATGCGCACTAACACTTCCTGAGAGAGATCCTTCACTCATTTCGAGAAGTCCTTTATCTCTAGTTCCACCGACGAGAAGAAATTGGAATTACGTTTTGCTGCACGAAGGTCAGCAGCTCCAGCGGCTTCTCTTTTCTTGCCTCGCTGTGCGGGTTACGAATTGGATGTCAAGAGACCAGTAACTCAGGAAGCCCCGTATGATCTCCGGATCACAATAGAAGTGGTTCGAAGTTACTTTGATGGCATGATAAAGGTCAACGTCTCTCAAAACTACCTCATGACAAAACAAGATCTCCTTCGCCTGTGATTCATAGCCAAACCATTTGCTCAGGAAGCCCCGTGTACAGAAACTGCTCATCGCCCACATTTGAGCATGACTCATATCTCCAAACCACTGTCGAACCGTTTCGAAATAGTGGGTCGGATAAGGATCATAAGGGTCACTAGTAGGAAACAAGAAGATCATTTCCTTCAAGCTGCCTACTTTCTGTTCTTTTCCATTCCTCATCAAGGAAGCATTCACTAACTGCTCAGGCACTGACGTCCACATGCTGACTCCGAAGAACTTGCATGGGCCCTGAACATCAGAGGGCTCAATGCTTGGGAAAGGGTTATGTTGTGCTTGATAATCTCATCCCTGTGAGGATTCTTAATGAAGACGCCACACCCGACCACAATCTTGCAGCAATCCCAGCCATTCTTCATCCGGTCATACTTCAAGTCAACCAGTTGCTTGATCTCTTCGATTTTTCTGGGTCTATTCTCTTCTCTCGCCACCCAGTTTCTCCTTCTCCCTTTCCTCTCACCCTGATTGTCCTCCTCATTTTGAGGTTGAGGGTTAGAAGGACCTGCCTCCATACCACTTTTAGCACCAGCAAGCTGACTGTACCAGGTTTCCCACTCTGATTCTGTACCCCGCTGCGGGGGTGGAGGCATTATTCCTTCCACATAAATGCGCACTAACATTTCCTGAGAGAGATCCTTCACTCATTCCGAGAAGTCCTTTATCTCTGGTTCCACTGACGGGAAGAAACAGGAATTACGTTTTGCTGCACGAAGGTCAGCAGCTCCAGCGACTGCTCTTTTCTTGCCTTGCTGTGCGGGCTACGAATTGGATGTCTGCTGTTTTGAGGCATCGCCAGACACTCTCATTATCATTACCATAGCTCATGACTGCAAAGCATACAATACAGAGACATTAGAAGAATACAAGACAAGTACAACTCGCAGCATAACAGAAAATATAGTAAAGCAAATAAGATCACATCATTCAATCACAATAGTATATATACGCAATACAAGCATAGGAACACAATTGCGATTTAGAACTACCCAAGGAAAATAAGAATTCGAGGAGCATGCCAGGTATGCATCCAATAGTTAACCGAACAAGTTCATATGGTTCAGCAGAAATCAATCGGGTATACTCTACACCCGTTCAAAGCAGGCAACTATAGGTCTCAAAAGACCACGTATAAAGCATTCCATAGCCTTGGATGAGGGAAGCCTCGCATGCGAGACCCGAGGCACGGTTATTGCCAAAATACCCTGATATTTCAACTCCGAGTGTTAGGAGATGTGTGTGCAGCTTGTAATGGGGGAACATGATGCAGAAATCTACAAAATTGACTAAGTACTGAAGTTGCTTGCGCCTAAGGCAAGGAGCCAGGCGCATGTCGCCAGTACATGCGCCCAACCATCATGTCAGGTGCATGTACAAAGTCACATGCACCTGACCCATTTCAGCAGCAGGAAGAAGTTCATGCCAGGCACATGTAACATGCGCCTGACCCCATACATGCATGCACCTAAGGCACAATGGCATGTGCCTGTCCCCAAATAAGAAGCCACATGCACTTGCCCTCTGAGAGATTTTTATGCTCACCTCTTAAAAACTCGATTCTTAACTCAGAAATGAGTCAAATGACCCACCGAGTCACCCTTTTACACTTGAGCCCAGGGACCGGTGCACTGCACTGGTTGCACACGAATGCCCAGCGCAGCACACCTGAGGGTGGGGGGCCACTTGTTGGGGCTCAAATTATCACTCAAAGTTGAGCAATAAGTCAAGAATTTGACACGGTGATCCGGACCAGCGAAAAAGTCTGAAAAAAGCCAGAAAGCCCGATAGAGCGCTAGTGTAACCCTAACCCGGGCAGTTGCGCAATTGCATTTGGGACTGACGCCTATAATTTCAGATGGATCTAGATGCGCACTTCGTGAACAAATGATTCAAAAGACCCAAAAACCCAACCCCCAAGTTTGAGCAACATCCGATACGTATCCTTGCATTATACACCCTGGAACACAGTGTTTCCCCTGTTAGAGCAGCCCGAAGGGACACAAAATCATGTCATATTCATCAAATGACCATCAATTAGACTTTCGCCTGACCGCCCGTGCATTTGAGCATCATGAATGAAGTCTAAAAGTGCTCAGGCGACAGTTAGATTCATCTCTGAAAGGGTAGTTGTCCATTGAGCACAGGTGCGCAGCCTAATTTTCTAAGTCTGGAAGTAGAATTCCCTGAAATTTTGCTAAGTTTGAAGGCTGTTTTCTACCCCCTCTCAACACATGAACCTAAAGTATTGTCACATGCGCCTAAGGCATTGTTACATGCGCTTAAGGCATATGGTACATGCACCTGACATCAAAAGAAAATCAACATGTGCTTGGGGCATGTCTTACATGCACCCAGGGCTGTTTCCACATGCATGCGCCTGCAGCAATCCCCACATGCACCTGGGGCATGTCTTACATGCGCTCAGGGCTATTTTCAAGATGCATGCGCCTGCAAAAATCCCACATGCGCCTACAACCTACTCACATGCACCTGATAGCTCCTCTACTTGCCTTTGATTGGTTCTGTATGCCAGGTCTCGGCTATAAATAACCCGAGACCCCATGACATCAGAGAGAGATTGCTAAGAGCAGACAACGCGAGCATCGATGACGTTAGCCCGACCCAAGGTGACATGGTGACATGCGCCTAACCCCAAACATACATGCGCCTAACCCTTCTCCAGGGACCGAAATCCCTTCTCGAGAGGTCGGAATCCCTTGCCGAAAAGGGATTTATCCATCGGAATGGTGGTGTAGAGAGAGAGAGAGAGAGAAACTTTAAAAATGCTAAGTGTTGAATACACATGAGCCTAGGGCATGTCACATGCGCCTAAGGCAACCTTGCATGCGACTATCCTTTATGGCAGGTCGAAACCTGCTAAGTACTAATGTTACATGCTCTTAAGACCAACCATACATGCGCTTGAGGTCCCCTACATGCGCCTGACCAAGTTTCGGGACTCCGAGACTTAACTCCGGAGTTCACCCCCTCTCCCTCTATACACATGCGCCTGAAATGTCCCTGGGTCCTCCAAGCTTCGATGGTGTGGCCCGCTTTTGACAGGTAGTACCGCACTGTCGCCTGATGATTTCTAGACACACATTGACACCCCCGACGTATTCCTCAGGCTTGTTCAATCAACGGTCGATGTTTGATTTGAAAACCACCAATCATCGCTAAAAGTCTGGTACTTAGTCATTTTCAGCCTTGCGAAGTGCCCTGTTGGCTCTAAGATTGACTATCGTCTACCTAAACCAGGCGCAATTAGACTGTCGCCTAAGTGGATTTGACATCCCTCTAACCCAAAGTATCTAAATCAAGCACTGACAGAACTTTCAGCTTTGTCGTTTACATTTCAACAGCATAAACCTACGTATCAGGACTCCAACACTTCATCATTTTTAGCCTTGGGAAGTGCCCTGTTGGCTCTAAGATTGACTGTTGCCTACCTAAACCAGGCACAATTAGATTGTCGCCTAAGTGGATTTGATATTCTCTAACCCAAAGTATCTAAATCAAGCACTAGGAGAACTTTAAGCCTCGCACACATTTCAACAGCATAAACATACGTATCGGGACTCCGATACTTAGTCGTTTTCAACCCTGGGAAGTGCCCTATTGGCTCTAAGATTGACCATCGCTTACTGAAACCAGGCGCGATTAGACTGTCACCTAAGTGGATTTGATATCCTCCTAACCCAAAGCATCTAAATCATGCATCGACGCAGCTTCGATCCTCACTGTTTACATTTCAATAATATAAACATGTGTATTAAGGCTCAGGTAGTTAGTCATTTTCAGCTCTGGAAAGTGCCATGTTGGCTCCAATATTGACTGTCGCCAACCTAACCCAAACGCGATTAGACTATCGCCTAAGTGGATTCGATATCCTCATAACCTAAAACATTTAAATCAAGCACTGGCAGAACTTTCAGCCTTGTCGTTTACATTTCGACAGTATAAACATTCGTATCGGGACTCTGATACTTAGTCATTTCAGCCCTAGGAAGTGCCTTGTTGACTCTAAGATTGACTGTCGCCTACCAAAAGCAAGCACAATTAGACTGTCGCCTGAGTGGATTTAACATCCCCATCCAAATGAAGTACTTGCACAACACAAATTATCACCGCACCCATTCTACAGCTTCAACAAGCATGTCATGGCCATGGTACTTAGTTGTTTTCATACCCAGAAATGTGCAATCCAAGACAATCAGCCTCGTGCCACCCAAAAAGAGCGTGATTTAGTATCAAAGCACTCGACTGTTAACTCTCTGAATACAAGATATCAATAACTGAACTACACTCTAACTTAATTTACCGCTCATCGCATCTAACATCGCATATTCAGCACTGTGGTCTTTAACTCTACTCTTGAACATCCTAAGTGCAACATTATGCTTTGATTTCATGCATCTTTATCACATTCATTGCATCACACACACACACACACACACACACACACACACACACACACACTATCGAATCTTACGAATTCTCATGATCACGTATCAACTCTCAAAGTAAATGAGTAATGATAGGGATGCTACCGAAGATGAGTCGTCGTACTCCAACATTGTTTACAAATACCTTGTATCTCTCATATTCATTGTATAAATTCTATTTTAGCTCAGATTGAGGCTTGGGACTGAAACAAAAGGGATTATGGTTACCACAAGAAACGTAATTACAAGAGTTCCCAAACATATTCAAAATCCTTTGCTATGGACTGCTATCTCAAAGTTGGCCGATGTACTACCCATCTCAGACGGGATCTACAAGTTGAGCCGATTAGGTAGTTGTGATGTGCCTTCTCAAAGTTACCCATCATAAAAATACGGGAAGAGAGTTTTGAGTCGTGTCATCTTGAAGTCACTAGTCATAAAAATACGGGAAGAGGGCTCCGAGTCGTGCCTTTCTGAAGTTACCCGTCATAAAAATTCGGGAAGAGAGCTTTGTTTTGTGCCGACCAACAGTTGTAGTTCGTGTATTCCAGTGGTTACCTGTCATAAAAATACGGGAAGAGAGATTCGAGTCGTGCCAACCAACAGTCATAGTACGTGTATTCCAGTGGTTACCCGTCATAAAAATACGAGAACAGGGCACAGTATTACACGACTCGATCAAAGAACCTGACAATCTCTCAACCCAGACATACCAAAAGAACATGGGACATAGGCATCCAACTTGTTTAAAACGATGGCTCAGTCCATAATAAAAGAAAATAAAAAAGGTCTCTACGACCATGAACTTAAATACTATAATCCATGATTGATTAATCTTTTGCATTTTAATTAAGGGTGATCAATCATTGATGCAATTAAGATCTCAAACCAGTTCACAACCTGGAATGTAAAAGATCTCAGAATCTTTGGAATAAATTCGCTTCGCGATATCTCTTCTTGTGTGTACTTTTCTGAATGCTTGTGATTGTCTATGAATATTTCCTATACTCAGAACTCCACAACAACAATACACAAGAAATGTCCTTGTGGCATTTTCAGTTTTAACAGGAGTCAAAATTCAAATCTAGTGACTCCACTAGTAATGGAAGACAAAAATTAAAATTCTCATGGCTTCCACCATTACCTTTCTTCCCCCTAGTCTAAGAGAGGATCCTGACCATTATCCCTTCTAGGAGAAGCAGGAGTTCCCAACCCCTAGTGTAATGTTGTATTTTATGAGAGAGTATAGGAAATTAGTTACTCTTAGGAAGAACAAACTAGAAATACTTAGTGAGAGTAGCTAGAAACTAAACACTATAGTAAATATGAGGATTTTAACCTCATTTGTGAGCTTAGCGGCATATTGGAGGATTCAAGCCTCATTAGCCCACCTTAGTAGTTTAGTATATTCTTGATTGGTAACTTTTATTGCTAAATTGTCATCTTGCTTAAATTAGCATAATCTTATTGAATTTTGTGCTTACTTGTATGTTAATATTTGCCTTGGTCATTATGCCTTCATGCTTATCTTAGAATGACCAATTATGCATCATCACTTATGCTTAGATAGTTACTTTTCATGTTGATCATGTTCTATGCTTTTATGTTCATGCATCCCTATACTCTTCTTAGTTAACATTTGCTTATAGTTAAAATTGCGACACTCTAATCTCCTCTTCACTTAATCTTAATTGATGTATTATTTAAGGGGGAGAGATTAGTCTATCAATTGCTAACAAAAAGGTGGAGAAAGATCAAGTCCTACCAAAATAAGTTTGCTATGTTTTATGTTAAAGGAATTGACAAGTTATGGGGGAGAAACTGAAGAGGAGCTGCTTAGTTACTCATGTCAAGAGTCCTGTATTTATTTCAATATCATTGTAATCTCTTGTACATATATTTTATTTTAGTAGGTTAAGTTTTTATTACGTAATTGACAAAGGGGGAGATTGTTAGTGCATTTTTCTGTGGTATACTAGTGCACCTTATTTGTCAATTACATAGGTCAATGAGTCTAGTGTCAGTTGAGGTCAAAATAATATGAACACCGAAGACTCAAGTGGACCTACTACATTAAGGAGGAAGAAATAGGTAAAAGAGATGCCTTGTGAAGCCTTCAACCTTGAACCAAAACCAAAACCAAAACCTCTTAATGACTTAACTCAATAGGTATATCCTTAGTCATCTTAGATTGGCCTTATGTATTCCAAAAGATCACCCGAAGATAGGCCTTAGAGGTTGCATGAGCTGTTGCAAAACACATCTCAAATGCAGCATAAATCATGCCTATTGACCGGTCTTGGCACATGGTTGACCGGTCGGTAAAGCCCAAAATAGGATAACAACAAAAATTGGTCCCAGGCCAATATTAGACCGGTTAACTTGTCTGTCCGACCGATCGTACGACCGGTCGGCAAAGGCCGAAAAGGGAAAACAACATTTACTCAATCACAGGCCTTAATTCGATCGATCATGGACCCCTACAGCCGGTTGACTGACCGATTGGCAACTAGCCATTGGCTGCCATTTTCTAGCCATTGGAGCTTTTTCTCTATATATTTACAACCCAATTTTTTAGGGTTTAGATAGAGAATTTAGTGCATTATAAGCCACCCTTATTGTCTAAATCACTTGGCTCTAATCCTATGTAATTTAAATCATCTTCCTTGTGTTGAATCACAAGTTGGAGCATTCAAAGCTCACATGAAGATAATCTTATTCTCTCTTGATCTTTATATCTCTTAGGGACCTTGACCATAGGTATATCCTTAGCGTAAACCTCCTTAAAGATCCTTTTAGGTGAAATTCCTCTAGGAAACTAACTTATACTAGTTGTAGAGAATTCGCGGGCATCTCAAGAGCATCACATGTGAGGTGATTGATCGGTGGAGCTGAGGCATTGACAATGTAATGACAACACGATCGGGAGAGCAAACGGAAGTTGATTGAAGCATGGGAGAGCAGAGATCAAGTAACCCAACAAGGCGTTGAACAAGGGGCTCATCCGAGAAGTAAGTGTTATATTGAGAGTCCAATACACTCCTTCCACGAGGAGGATTGAGTGTGAGAGTTTGGAATAGAAACTTGATCAAGTCTCCTAGGTTCTAGGATTAGAAGTGAAGGGTTGGGAGGATCCTTATCAAACTCCTGGGTAAGATTGAACCTGAAAACATCATGGTTGAGAGATAAACTAATAAAATCTTCTTCATACGTTGGGAGGAACCTTTTCAAACTCCCCAGTAGGGTGGAACTGATTTAAAACACCTAGGTTGGGAGGAAGCCAATTTAAACTCCTTAGTGAATGCCGGTGTACACAAGGGGTGAGTACTTAAACCGGGAGTGGAGTAGACAAATAGTCGAACCACTATACATGTTTGTGTTTGTGATTGTCTATTAATCTATTTCCTTTCATGCATTGTCTTTCAATTATGATTATATGAATAGTTGGATGGTTTGTGTGCTATGTACTTTTAGGTAGATTCACACACAAGATGTTTGTTCACTCAGCTAGTAGACATATGCTTAGCACGATGAATTTCATATTGTCTACTTAGCTCTCTAAACTAGTTTCTTAGTATCTATATCCTTTATAGTCTAAGAGTATTGCACATTGATTAAGAGCTCCACATGTTGCATGTTTATAATTTATGTGCTTAGGCTAGTTTGCTTATTTGCTTATCCATTGCTAGCCTTTGTAATTGGACCCACTTATGCTTGGTAGCTAAGTTTTTTGTCTAATTAGTTTATAATTGCTAAATTAGTTTAATTAGACAAGAAGTTTTTAAAATAGATTTTTAAATGGTCTTAATCACCCCCCCTCTAGGACCTAGCAATAGTTCTGTTAGTGCACTTTTTTGTAGCATACTAGTGCACCTTATTTTTCGATTACTTAGGTCTGAGTCTAGTGTCGTTTGAGCTTAATGAAGACGAAGACTGAAGACTCAAGGTAGACCTGCTGCATCAAGGAAGAAGAAACAGGTAAATGAGATGCCTTGGTGAAGCCTTTAACCTTGAACTAAACCAAAACCCATACCTCTAGATGACCTTGAAGCTTTAGGCATACTTGTAGTCATCTTAGATTGGCCTCAGGTGTCCCAAAAGACCACCAAAAGAATGGTCAAAGAGGTTCCTTCTGTTGCTGTAAACAACACTCAAGACAGCATGCAAAGAAGGGCTGTCGACCGGTCGTCAGACCACAATATGGGACAACAAGTTTTTTATTGTGCCCGGGCCTATCTGACTGGTCACGACCGATTGTGACCGACTCCAACAAGACAACAAACCCACTGGACTATCTGGCCCTTGTCTGACTGGTCACTAGCCGTTTTATGGCCATTATTCATCCGTTGGACTTATTCTATAAAACGGTTTGAGTCATTATTTTTTAAAAAGTAGAGGGATTTTAAGGAGATTGAAGCCACCATCATTGGAGACCATTAGAGGATCAAATCTTAACCCTAACAAGGCATCTTCCTTATGATTCAACACAAAAATGAAGCATTATAAGTTTGTGAAGAAGATGTTCCTGCCCCTCTTTTGATCTCTAGAGTTTGGATTGAACTTGATAGTTATATATCTATCCAAAACTCTATGATGAGATCCTTGTAGGTGAGATACTCTAGGAAACCCATTTCCATTAGTTGTAGAAATCTCAAACTTACCTTCCTATTACCTTGGGCATCTCAAGAGCATCACATGGAAGGTGATTGATCAAGTGGAGTTGAGGCATCGGCAACGCAGCAGCAACACGATCGGGGAAGCAAAGAGGAGCTGATTGAAGCATGAGAGAGAGGAGATCAAACAACCCAAAGCGGTGCTAAAAAGGAGGGCTCATCTGACAAGTATGGCTGTCATTTATAGAGAGTCCAACCACACTTTTCCCAGTGGGAATAGAGTGTAGAGTTTGGTTGTCAAACTCGAATTTAGGGTCGTTTGCCGATCCTTAGCTTGTTAGTTGAGCCTAAAATCTATGGTCATTTGTCGATCGTTGGTTTGTTAGTTGAGCCTAAAAGTCTAGGGACGTTTGTTGTTCATTGGCACGGTTGTTGGGCCTAAACTAGTCTCTAAGGGGGAGTCACTAACACGGGTGCAAATGTGTGAGGTTAGCAGGTAACATATATCTAAAACTCCGTTCGGGTTGAGAGTTAGCCCTTGTCCAAAACTCCGTTCATGTTGAGAGGTGAACCGGTAAAACTCCTTGTAAAGGTTGACAGGTGAACCTGATTTAAAACTTCTGTATAGTGAATGCCGGTGTGCTCAAAGGAGTTGAGTACTTGAACTAGGAGTGGAGTAGACCCAAAGTCGAACCACTAGACATCGTTGTGTTTGTGATTGTATTTGAGCACATTACTTATCATGCATTGTATTTAATTGTTTAATTATGAATGCTTAATTAGAATGTATACTAGGCACTTGCTAAGCACATCTACACACACAAGATGTACTTTCACTTCTTGATTAGACTTGAGCTTATATGATCCACTCTCATATAGTTTACTTAGGTTGCATAGATTAGGAGCTTAATTAGTATAATCATTTGATAATCTATGCTTGCTTTGATTAGGTAGCTTATTGCTTAAACCATATGCTAGTCTTGTGATTGGACCCACTTAGTCTTGAAAGTCGATGTGTTCTTGCTTTGTTTAATTTGATAAAACTGTTAAGTAGGCGAAAATAATTTTAAAAGGTCTTAATCACCCCCCTCTAGGACATAGCCATAATTCTAATTGCTCCTTAAGCTTCTGCACGCATACGCCTTTACAAGTGTGTTAATCCAAAATGCATAATTTCATTTGGTATCAGAGCGGGTTGCTCTTCAAGGACTTAACCGTCTAGAGTAAGATCCGATACCGGAGCATTAGCATGATGTCTAATTGAGATGGGAGTACTACTAACCATCCACCATTCTTTGATGAGTCCAACTACGCCTATTGAAAGGCTAGGATGAGAATTTTCTTACAATCCTTGGATCGATCTGTGTGGGTAAGCACACAACGTAGATATTCCATGCCCACCGAACAAGTGGAGGTGATGGTAAAACCATTGTCATTTCCAAAGATGATGAAAAATGGAATGACAATGAGAGAGCTCAATATATGACAAATGCCAAAGCTCTCAATGCGATTTACTGTGCGGTTTCCCTAGAAGAATTTCAGCGCATTCTCACATGTGCAACTGCAAAAGAAGCGTGGGACATACTTGAGGTTACCCACGAGGGAACTAGCATAGTAAGACGCTCGAAGCTTCAGCTCTTAACCACTAATTCGAAAATATAAAAATGGAAGAGTTTAAAACTTTCATGGAGTTTTATACATAATTGTTTGATATTTGCAACTCTATGTTTGCCTTAGGGGAAAGGGTTCTGGAAGGAAGGATATGTAGAAAAATACTTAGGTCCCTCTCGAATAGATTTAGCACCAAGGTAGTTGCCTTAGAAGAGTGTAGAGACTTAGACCACATGAAAATATAGGAACATATAGATTCTTTACAAACTCATGACCTACACTTTAAAGCCCGCTCTTGAAAAAAGAGCATTACTTTAAAATCTTCCCACAAACACTCCAATAGGAAAAAGCAAGAGTGAATCCAAGGAAGAAGTTAGTGATAATGAAGAAGAAAAGTTAAATAAAAAATTTAAAAGATTCCTTAAATTTGATAGAGGGAGTAGTCATGACAAGAAGGACAAGAAGGGTGATAAATACAAAGGAAAATCATCCAAATCCAAATCTGTTCGATGTTACGGTTGCGGTCATCGTGGCCATATTGCCTCAAATTGTCCAGAAGCGCCTAAACCGAAAGGTGAAAAGGCTATGACAGCCATATGGGACGACACAGAGGAGTCCAAATCTGAATCTAGCGACTCTACTAGTGATGGGAGCAAAAAACCAGTGAGAATTCTCATGGCTTTCACCACTATCTCTCTACCCCGTAATCGAAGAGAGGATCCTGACCGCTTTCCCTTCTAGGAGAAGGAGTTCCCAACCCCTCATCTCATGCTACATTTTATGAAGTTGTTAAAGAAATTAGTTATCCTTAGAAAGATCAAACTAGAAATAATTAGTAAGGGTAGCTAGAAACGGATACTATAGGTAAATCTGAGGATTTCAGCCTCATTTTTGTGATTATGGGCAGATCAGAGGATTCAAGTCTCATTAGCCCACCCTTGGTAGTTTAGCCTTACTTTGTATATTCTTTGTTAGACTATCATCCTGCTTAGATTATTATAATGTTGCTCAATTTTATGCTTAATATATGCTAATCTATGCCTTGGTCATAATATACATACTTGGGAAAGTTGGTTGATTGGGCTATAAGCCCTTAGCTTTTATTGCTTTAATATATAACTTAAGAATGACCAATTATACATGATTAACTAGGCTTAGATAGTTACATTTTCTTGTTAATCATGTTCCATTGCATGCTCCATGTTTTAAAGCTCATGCACCCTATACTCTCATTGTTAGCATGTGCTTATTGTTATAACTGCGACATACTTGTTGAGCTCTGAATTGTATATATTCTAACCCCAATTCATCACTCATTATGAATGGTTTATATGATTAAAGACCTATCTAATGCATACTTTTGTGATTGTAGGAATGAGAGAGAGATTTCACAATTTTGATGATCAAAGACCTCTTTTAATATCATCGAAGATCAAAGGAAGATGAGCTAAGAGATGAAGAGAAGAAGCAAGGAGAGAAGAGAAGAAAGAAGAAAGAAAACAAAGAAATCGGAGAGGTTTGATTGGTCATGACTGGTTGGCTAGACATATTTGAGGAGAAAAAGCTTGTTGGACCAAAACAGACGGGTAAGACCTGTCTTGATTGGTTGGCCAAATGGGTAAGACCGGTCACGACCGGTCGGCCATGCGCAATAACTTGAATTTCAAGTTTCTATTTTGCAACCGACTTTCCTAGTGCGAAAACTCTACGTGGTTTCTCGAAGATTCTTATTCGGTGGCGAATTTCTACTATAAAAGGCCACCTCCACTCTCTTCCTAAGACATCTAGCAACGTGGGGAGCAAAGAGATCAAGACCTAGGAGGCTTCCTAGCCTCTTACAACTAGTTCTTCTTTCTTTTTTAGTTTCAGTTCTAGTTTATTGTGCTTTCTTTTAGTTAACCCTTAACTAGAGCTAAGAGGTGAAGTTTGTAGTTAGTTTCAATGCTCAATTCATTTATTCAAGTACCCTTTTACTTAATTATGGATTCTTAAGTTCTAGTTTGAATAAGTTGGTATTTTTAGATGAATTATGAGAGGTTGTGTACTCCAGACATGAGTTCCTTGCAATTCTCTGAGATTGCCATATTGGTTTGATTAGAATTGAATTGTAGTAACCCTGGAGCATGCCATGATCTCCTGGTATGACTGTTACTTCGAAGGCTACAAGTTCAAGTTTTACGTGCTTCATTAAAACTAGAAATCGAATTTTCTAGATTTAAGTGGGATTGTTTGTGTTGAATGCAATATCTTCCAATTAGATGAGAGATAAGACTTTTATTCTAATTATGTTTGTGCTTAGATGAATGGATTGGGATTGACCTATTATAAGTGAATCCTTGGTGCTCTAGTTTCTGTTTTAATTTTCAGATTTTCTCTATTTAATTTTCTGTTTCTACTTAGTTCTTAAAACCTTAATTTTCTAAACCTTCTAGATTCAAGTTATTATAATAGTTTCAATTTGTTGACCTTTTTCCTGTGGATCGACCTCAGTCTCACCAAGTTATTACTACATCGCAGCCTTACACTTGAGGCGAGCGAACATTACTATTTACTCTTACTTTAACCTTAATTGATGTATCATTAAGGGGGAGAGAGTAGTTTATCAATTGTTAACAAAAAGGGGGAGAAAGATCAAGTCCCACCAAAATAAGTTTGCTATATTTTGTGTTACAGGGATTGACAAGTTATGGGGGAGCAACCATAGTGGAGCTGCTTAGTTAGACATGTTAAGAGTCCTGTATTTATTTCAATATCATTGTAATCTCTTATACATGTAATTTGTTTTGGTAGTTTATGTTTTTATTAGTAATTGACAAAGGGGAAGATTGTTAGTGCACTTTTCTGTGGCATACTAGTGCACCTTATTTGGCAATTACTTAGGTCAGTGAGTCTAGTGTCGTTTGAGCTTAATGAAGACGAAGGGCGAGGACTCAAGGCAGACCTTTTGCATCAAGGAAGAAGAAAAAGGTAAAACAGATGCCTTAGTGAAACCTTTAACCTTAAACCAAACTAAAACCCATACCTCTAGATGACCTTGACTCTTTAGGCATACTTATTGTCATCTTAGATTGGCCTTAGGTGTCCCAAAAGACCACCAAAAGAATGGCCAAAGAGGTTGTTTCTGCTGCTGTAAACAACACTCAAGACAGCATGTAGAGAAGGGCTGCCGACCGATCGTCAGACCACAATATAGGACAACAAGTTTTTGGCTATGCCCTGGCCTATCCAACCAGTCACGACCGGTCGGCTGGACAGGTCGGACCAGTCGCGACAGACCCCAGCAAGACAGTAAACCCACTGGATTGCCTGAACCTTGTCCAATCAGTCGTCCGACTGGTCGGGACTGGTCAGCTACTAGCCATTTTATGACCGTTTTTCTACCGTTGGACTTTTTCTATAAAACGATTTAGGTCATTTTTTGGGGGAAGTAGTGGATTTTGAGAAGATTAAAGCCACCATTATTGAAGACCATTAGAAGCTCAAATCTTACCCTAACAAGGCATCTTCCTTATGATTCAACACAAGAATGGAGCATTCCAAGCTCATGAAGAAGACGTTTTTGCCCCTCTTTTGATCTCTAGAGTTTAGATTGAACTTGATAGTTATATACTTATTCAAAACTCTATGATGAGATCCTTATAGGTGAGATACTCAAGGCAACCCATTCTCATTGTTGTAGAGATTTTAAACTTACCCTCCTATCACTTTGGGCATCTCAAGAGCATCACATGCAAGGTGAGTGATCAAGTGGAGCTGAGGCATTGGCAACACAATGGTAACACAATCGGGGGAGCAAATGGGAGATGATTGAAGCACGAGAGAGCAGAGATCAAGCAACCCAAAGCGACGCTAAAAAGGGGGGCTCATCCGACAAGCAAGGATGTCATTTGTAGAGAGTAACCACTCTTTTCCCGGTGGAAATGGAGTGTAGAGTTTGTTTGTCAAACTCGAATCTAGGGTCCTTTACCAATCCTTGGCTTGTTACTTGATCCTAAAAGTACTCTAGGGACATTTGTCGTTACTTGGCACGTTTGTCAGGCTTAAACTAGTCTCTAAGGGGGAGCTACCAACACGGGTGCAAACGTGTGAGGTTGAGAGTTAACCTATGTCCAAAACTCCATTCGAGTTGAGAGTTAGCCCTTGTCCAAACCTCCGTTCAGGTTGAGAGGTGAACCAGTAAAACCACTGTGTAAAAGTTGAGAGGTGAACCTGATTTAAAACCTCCATATAGTGAATGCCGGTGTGTTTAAAGGAGTTGAGTACTTGAACCGGGAGTGGAGTAGACCCAAAGTTGAACCACTATACATCGTTGTGTTTGTGATTGTATTTGAGTACATTTCTTATTATGCATTGTGTTTAATTGTTTAATTATGAATGCTTAATTAGAATGTATGATAAGCACTTGTTAGGCATATCCACACACTTAAGAAGTACTTTCACTTCTTGAGTAGACTTGAGCTTATATGATCCACTCTCATATAGTCTACTTAGGTTGCACAGATTAGGAGCTTGATTAGTATAATCATTTTATAATCTATGCTTGCTTAAACTATATAGCTTATTGTTTAAACTATATGCTAGTCTTGTGATTGGACCTACTTAAGCTTGGAAGCCGAAGTGTTCTTGCTTAGTTTAATTTGATAAAAATGTTAAGTAGGAGAAAAGAATTTTAAAAAGTCCTAATCACCCCCCTAAGACTTAGCCATAATTCTAGTTGCTCCTTAAGCTTCCGCACGCATATGCCTTTACAAGTGTGTTAATCCAAAATGCATAATTTCAATTTCTACAAGTTCCGCCCTAACTTCTGCACGCTTAGCATCTACAAATGTAAGCAATAGATGCCATTTTATAATGTGGATGAAGCGCGGCCTAGAAGTCACTCTAATAGGATTATCTTTAGCATCCAACTAGTGGCTATCAAATGTCTGACTAAAAATAATATGATCAGCAGTCAATATAAATGGATAAATTCAAAGGTTTATGATCTTTATCAATATGATCTTTGTTCAGATGGTGTGATTTTCTTGGTCTGTGCTTCATCCACTATGGTCCTAAATTTTGAGCTTTCAAGATTGACATAAATATGTCATGCATATGGAAGATGACATTCTAATGGTGCCACCTAAATAAAGGGACTCCCTTATTTTTGTCGGCACACCTAAATAATGGGACTCCCTTATTTCTGTTGGCACAAATTACATGATAGAAATGCTAGAAAAAATACCCTGTTTTCCCCAAACTAGTTGGGAAGATGTTAATTTACTACCTTTGGCACATGAATGTACATGTGTGCAAGATCCAAACCATACACAGGAAGCAATGTAGCATGAAATAGCCATTCTCAAGAAATTAGACCCATTGGAAAAATAGTTGGGCCATGGTAGTAGACCTAGACTTAGGTACAAGGTTTAGACCCAGCCATTGGTATGAGGTCTACTAGGTGCCGATGTTACCTATTGCGTCAGTCACAAAAGATAAGAAAAGCAGAAGTAACATAGTTGTTACAATGTAGTTACATACTAACAAAACTAAAGACTAATACATAACATAGCTACTAAAACTAGTAGGATAACTCCAGTTTGTAAGCAGAATGTTTGAACAACTTGAGAAAAATCTGAACAACTTAAGAAAAGTGATATATTGGAATAAGATGAAGAGAAAATTTCTTATGAGCAGCCAACCCTGAAGCTTCATTTATGTCTAGATCCTCCTTATTTGCTTACATAACATAGTGATATATTGGAACAAGATAAAGAGAAAATTTCTTATGAGTAACTAACCCTGAAGCATTACTCATGTTTAGATCCTCCTTATTTAATTACATAACATAGTGATATATTGGAACAAGATGAAGAGGAAATTTCTTATGAGCATCCAACCCTGAATCTTCACTCATGTCTGAATCCTCCTTATTTTCTTATAGAACATAGCCACTATAACTAGTAGGATAACTCCAGTTTGTAAGCAGAATGACTGAACAACTTAAGAAAAGTGATATGTTGGAATAAGATGAAGAGGATTTTTCTTATGAACAGATATCTCGGCAATTTCACTCGTGTCTATATCCTTATTTGCACCCCCAGGAAACTCCCAATCAAACAAATATAAAATATTGGCAAGAGCAAACTCCAAAATATGACTGGAAAATGAAATTCCATGGCAAATCCTCCTCCCTGCCCCGAAAGGAATTAACTCAAAATCATTTCCTTTGTAGTCAATTGGGTTGTTGGCAAATCTCTCTGGGAGAAACTCATTAGCATTTTCCCATGATTTAGGGTCCCTTCCAATGGCACTTCCATTGATCATGACCGTTGTTTTTGGAGGGATAACATAGCCTTGTAGCATAACGCTTGATATGGATTCACGTGGAACTGATAGGGGTGCAGGAGGGTGAAGTCGGAAAGTCTCCTTAATTATGTATTTCAAGTAGTCCATCTGAAGAAGGTCATTCTCTTCCACTTTCATTTTTCTCCCAACCACGCTTCTTACCTCTACTTGAGCTTTCACCATCAAATTGGGATTCTTAATAATCTCAGCCATGGCCCATTCTAAGGTGGTTCCCGTCGTTGCAGTCGCTCTAGCATACATGTCCTAAGGATAAAAAATTGAAAAAAGGAAGCATATGAGTAATCGAGTCAATCAATCATCTAAAAACTCATTTCCTACCTTTTCAATATATGTATTGTCAGTGTTTAAATTAAATGAAAAGATTGCAATATCTTACCCCTTGTTAAGACTTATACAGCAAAGCCTAAACAATCAAAATATGGTAGAGCCATCACTCCACCTTACAATTCTTATGATAAGGAAGTCCACACTTACAACTTAAGGTTTCCACACATTTGAAGTCTCTAACTCCCACTCATGCACCACTTCCCTCCTTTTCTTTCTCTTGTGACTCGTGCACCACTTCCCTCTTTTTCTTTCTCTCTCGTGTGAGTGGTGCACTAGTGAGAGTCAGAAACGCAGGGGGGACGTGGTGAGGTCGATCACCGTCTTCCTCATGGGATAACTACCTTGAATCCACATGGCTTCTGAAACTCCTCAACTAGAATTCCTCGAATCCACGAGAGAAAATTGGTAAAAACTAGAAATTTTATTTGTTGGGGTCCCAAAAGTCAGGATCTTCAAAACAATGATTGTGAGTGTCCAAACCATCACTTGATTGGATTTAGGGCCAGTGCATCAGCAAAACCCAACGAAATCACAATACCACATCGGACTTAACCAAAAATGAAAAATTGATCCAGTAGTGGGCCCCACCGTTCATCATGATCAGAACCCTTCAAATTTGGGAGGGTTACTTCAATCATGAAGAAATAGAGCCAGTGCATCAGCATTCATCACAAAGCGGGCCCCACAAATCATCGTTTTTGTAAGAAAATTACAAATAAGTACGTCAGCGCATCAAGAAATTCACCCCAGCGCATCGAGAAATTCAATCAGTTTTACAAAGTGAATTTCAGGACGCACTGCCCTCAGCGCATCAAGAAATTCGTCCAGCGCATCAAGAAATTCAGACAGTTTTACAAAGTCAATTTCAGGACGCACTGCCCTCAGCGCATCAAGAAATTCGTCCAGCGCATCCAATAATTCAGGAATTTCATGACGCACTAACCCTCAGCGCGTCGAATAAATCAGGAATTTCTAGCCAGTGCGCCCTGAAAATTAGCATTTAAACTAAGGCATTTTAAGACGCGCCGAGTGATTTTCTCGACGCGCCAACCCATTTTCTCGACGCGCTACACGTGGCGGACTCCTATTGGCTGACTTTGGGTATAAATACCCCTCCCCTATGGACCATTTGAACGGATCCAGAGAAGGAGAGAGTTTTGGGTTTTTGAGATCGCCGGAATCCCTTTTTCGACCGTCGGAAACCCTTTTCCGATCACCGAAAATCCAACTTCCGACCATAGCAGGTCTGGTGAAGAAATAACCTAAAATTATACAAGTATAGTGGCGCATCGCAAAATACATGGAATCAAACTTAACTTGTTTTATCGACGCACTGGCCCCAGCGCATCACAAAAATAGGCCAGCGGATCAGAAAAATACACATCTTAAACAAAGTCATTTTGGACGCACTGACCCCAGCGCATCATTAAAATAGCCCAGCGCATCAGAAAAATACACATCTTAAACAAAGTCATTTTTGGACTCACTGGCCCCAGCACATCGTAAAAATTGGCCAGCAGATCAGGAAAATAGAACATTCTTAAGAAACATTTTTGGACGCGCTGGACCCAGCGCATCAGTAAAATCAGGCCAGCGGATCATAAAAATCAGCACTCTAAACGTCCATTTCAGCACCTTTAAATCTTCATTTTGTGATGTTTTCGGGGCCTGTTTGGGCCTATTTTGGGTATTTCGAGCGTTCCGGACGCAACGGAGCAGTCAAATAACTCATCCAGGCAACCCAATGAGCAGAATGCAAGCCTTCGGAGTCCGATTCGATCCAATGCGATGAATGAAATAATTCCTCGGAAAGAGGCCGCCAGTGCCCAGAATCATACCATTGTATCATCATTATATGGACTATCATAATATGACCTGGATTCAGGTCCGGACTAAGCAAATGGGACTATGGTTAACACGGTAAACCATATAGAGAGAGTTCCGAACTATATCACACAATCTGTTAAAGACTGACACTTCAAGAATAGTTGATGCCCTACCAATTCAAACGGCATCCGCTGGTTGAACTGCTCAGGAACATACAACTGCAGATTGGTCTTTCCGCGGTCACCTGTCACAAATGACAGACGCAGGCCCAGAGTCGTACCCCTCGGTTAAAAACCCTGACAGTCTCAGCCCGGATCTCCGGTCAAAACATGGGACATAGACATCTGACTCGTACAAGGATGGATCAGTCCATAACAAAACACAACAAATACAGGTCTCCACGACCATACAAAATACAAGTCTCTACGACCACACAAAATACAGGTCTCTACGACCACGAACTCTAAGACCGTAGTCCCTGCTGACTAGTCTTCTGCCTTTTAATCAAGGGTCATTGATCATTCGATGTAATTAAGGGCTCGTGCCAGATCACGGCCTGGAATGTACAAGATCTCAGGATCTCTGGAATAAAATTTGCCTTGCGATATCTCATCTCTTGTGTATTTTTGTGAATGCTTGTGATTATCTATGAATGTTTCTATTATTCAGAATCCCAGAACAACAAAACACCAGAAAACTGCGTCCGAGCAATTTTCTAGTTCTAACATTATTGAATAATAATGAGAATTCACATTAAAAATGAATTTAGCAACGTTATATAACCCTAAACAAACCCTAATTCGTACTTACTAAAAATAATAAGTTTCCTAAAATAGAAAGTTAATAAAAATAGTAAAATCCTAATTAAAGACTACTAGTAAGTAGACTCTTTCTAAAACTCATTACTCAACAAAAATTGAAACTCCTAAATAAACAAAAACTTTAAAAAGAAGGAAATACAATAAAAATTGAACATATTAAAAATAACAGGTTTTCTCTAAAATTTCATTTTTCTACTGTAACCGCATGTTTTCTGGTGAAACAGATGGACACAATCCACTTTGGTGGGTCGGTTCACCTCTAAACGAAATTTTAGTATAAATCCATATGTTGTGTGTCCCTTAAGTCCTCTCGGATTAAAAGTTATGGCGATTTATGGTCCACCTTCATTTGGGTCATCTCGTAATAAAAGTGTCAATTTTGTCGACTTTTCCTTGATATTTTTCGGTCCATGTGTGATAGAAAAATGCTTGATCCACGCCCGTCATCAGGGGTTCTTATTCTATATCAGTCAGGGACTTCACATATGTGGAAAGTTAAGTTATAAGTGTCCACTTATCATGTTGAGTGTGAATTATCAATCAAGATTGTCCACAATAGTATAGCCCAAAAATTCACATCCTCATTCTTGACCAGTGCTCGACTGAGCTTAGGTTGAATCCAAGAATTAATTGTGGCTTCTCTTGATTCCGCTTGTTGTTTAATAATTAATAAAGCTATTGTACTTAGTTATAAATAGTTAAATTACTTGCAAATCATGAGAGCAAGGGGTAAGGAAGCAGTTATTAAGTGCAGGCCCCAATTTGTTGAGATAAATTCAGCCTCATTCACTCATCATGTGGGCCAATAAAAGGTAACAGATGTAGATAAATATCAAAATATATGTCCGCCTGTTGATAAAATGGGGGTAATTTTTACATATGGTGATCATCTTGGTCGGGCCGACCTATTGTGAAAATTAGATATATCATGCATATGACATGTTGGAAGTTGTCTGTTGGGTGGACGGTAGCTCATATGTACCTAGATACACACATAAAAATGTTGCATGTATGTAGCTAAGTTTCTTATTTATAGCAAATAAGGAGCTTCGATGCACTGAACAAAGTTTGTACATCCAAGGTCTGTGGTTGATTTATCCAAGATACTGATCTAACAACCTTATCATCAATGGACCATTCCCCCAATATTCAAAGTTAAAAGATCATGGTCATCCAATCATTGGTCTTTTCTCCATTGATTGTGCCATGTAGATGCATTTCCTCCCGTTGGAATCGTGTACTACAACCATATTACCAGCTCGTAAAACACACATTGTCCATTGGGTATGTAAAATCTAGTCCGTCGATTGGGTTCTCTCTTTGTTGTTAGGTCCATGGCAAAACAATCAACCACATCCCCAACTTAGGTCGATGATACTAGGGGAAAGGAATGAACTATAGTGTGTATCACTTCTCTGTCAACATGTTAATCAAATGTACTCACCATAATGAAGATAAGTGTTGAGCTCTTAATTGTGCATATTCTAACCCCAATTCATCACTCATTATGCTAGTTGTTATGGTTTATAGACTAATCTAATGCATGGATTCGTGATTGTAGGGATGAGAGAGAGAAAGCATCAATTGAAGACTTAAAGATGCTAATTAGAAGCAAAGAAGATCAAAGGAGATAAGCGTCAAAGAACGAAAGAAAGAAGCCAGAGAAAAGAAGAAAGAATGCAGAAGAAGATGTCCACGACCGGTCGTCTGACCGTCTGACCGGTCGTCCAAAGCCAAGGACCGGTCATCCGACCGGTCCGCACATGCACAGAGGAGATCCAAAGTCCATACTTCTCTAGACTGTTCACGACCGGTCGTGCGACCGGTCGTCCACTTCTGCGACCGGTCGTGCGACCGGTCCTTAAATTAATTTTTCAGGCTGAAACTCTCTGGACCTTTTTTGGTCATTTTGAGACCGGTCGTCCAGCATCCACGACCGGTCGTCCAGCCATTGCGACCGGTCGTGCGACCGGTCGCCTGTGTAAGATTCAAACCTGCTAATTCTGGCGCCGATTTTCTCTGCGCACTGCATAAGTGTTACGCAAATTCTCGAATCTTCTGAAATTGCGGAGCCTCCCCACTATAAAAGGACACTTAGGGATCGTTCCTAGGGTATCTTAGAAGAGTTGAAGTAAGGTTGGAGGCGACGGAAGTGGATTTTCGGAGTTCCACAACTCCTTCTAGTTTGTTTTTACTGTTTTATGCTTTTCTTAAGTTGTTTCATGTTTCCTTGGATCATGAGCAGCTAAAACCTCTTAGCTAGGGCTAAGAGGTGGAAGCTTGTAGTGAATCTAAGATGTTTCAATTCGTATTTAGTTGGTTTTAAGATTGGAATTCATGTTTATGAACAATGGTTTGAAGTTTATACAAGTTTTAAGTAGTTTTTCTTAGTCTTATGATGACTCATGGATGTTTGGGAGAATTACTTAAATTCTTAATTGCTTTGTATTAGTCTAGACCTGTATAATCCGAGGAATTGGAGTACGCTCTAGTACTATGATCTTCATGTGGGAACTTCCTACCAAAGTTCTATTTTTTCTGATTTTCTGAATTGTGTAAGGGACTGTGCATGTGATTTGAATCATGTTCAAATTGTAATCTAGCCTTGTCTTGTGACAGGACTTGAGGATGGTTATGATTGTGATCTGAGCCTATTGGAATTGATACTGACCTATGCAATTGAGCATGCTCAGCCTAGCTTACATTGAGTGAATCATATGCATTGGACTTACATATGACAGATTGTTTGGTTTAACAGCTCTATCATCCGGCTAGATAGATCTTAATATCAATTCTAGTTGAGAAAGTGAGAAACCACAGCGGATTGAACATCAAGGATTGCTACAAGTGGATCCTTGAACCCCTAGTGCCTTTTTATAATTGATTACTTTCAAATTAGTTTAAAATTGTTACTCACATCAACTTCATACAAAATCTGGTTGTTAGCTTTCAATAGATATTATTTGATGTGTTTGTGAATTCCTACACAAGTCCCTGTGGATCGACCTCGGTCTTACCGAGATTATTACTACATCGCAACCCTACACTTGGGGAAGCGAACAATAAGATACCAAGATCATCCTGATTCAATACTTAGGCGAGCCACACCAAATGAACTTGGACTTTTTGGGAGCAATTTTACATTATTCTCATTGGTGTGGCCCATCTAATCCTTTGATTAATATGATCTAGTGTTTTAAATAGTTACACTATGTAGCGTGTAGCTTACACTACGTAGCGTAGCATGACCTTAATGCTACGTAGCTCATTAAAATAGCCTAAGTTGAATGTAGCCTACGCTACATTATAAATTGCATATGCTACATGCTAAGTAACTATGCTACACTCTATGTAGCGCACATGATGTTTTCAATGATTTGTTACATTTTTCCATTTCCAATAAAAATTAGCTAACCTTTTTAATGCTTTTATTAAATTGATATAAAAAAATAATATTAAATCAGTTTCATTGCTATTTCTTTACCTTTATACTTAATCATTGTCCTTTCTTATTAGGTTCCATTTTATTTCACAAAAAACTATGAAATTTTGTTAATTTTCATTATCAATCAGTCTAATTTAGTACAAAATAAATCAGTCTAATTTGGTACAAAATATCATGACATTGGTGCAACTAAGCACCTTGATTAAAAAACTAGCACTCAGGCTTAGCTTATGCTACACGCTATATATCTTATGCCTCACGCTTCAAAGGGGTAAATGTTATGCTACACGTACGTGAAATTGCGGTTTTACCGCTAGTGAGATAAGCTTGAAGGTACGCTTATGTCCTAGAGGGGGGGTGAATAGGACTTTTTAATTTTTCTTGCAAATTCAAAAGCTCAATTGCATTTATACTATAATCTACCAATTAAGCACATGTAAATGATAGCAATTGATCACCCAAGATCCAACTCAATTTGACAACTCTTCTAAGAGAAGCATTTAGTCAAACAGTTCATATGCATGCTTATGTCAATCATTCAAAGATGGCATATGAGCATTTTGTCAAACATAAGATGGGCATACAGTTAAGCACTTATAAGATTGATCAACAAGGAACAAAATAGACAAAATGTATTCACCACATTGCACACGATGTATAGTGGTTCAGTTTCCCTACTCCACTCCTGGTTCCCGATCTCAACCTATGAGACCACCGGATTTCACTATAGTCGTGGTTTTAAATCAGGTTAACCATCAACCTTGACATCCTTTGATCTAGGACCGCGTTTACCATCCGCTGATGGCCCAATCCAAGGTCTTGACGAGTTTGGATCTCAAACTCTCACCAAACCTAATCCAAGGACGGTCACGTACACTCCCGCCGGAGTTTCCCAATCCAGGGAATAGAGATTCAATAAATGGACTCTCAAAAACTAGACATACCTAGAGGATTGAGCCCCGATTCAGCGCCTTTGATGAGTAGCTTCAGCTTCCACGAATGCCTTAGCTCCTCTCCAAGCTCCCACGATCAGCTACCAATGCATATGATGTTCCTAGACTAGTGCCGGGTAGGTGGGAGAAGGTATTGATGTTCCATATGCCTATTACAATGCAATGGATAATGAAGGAACCATCAATTGGATCATTCAATGGCTATAAATGACTTCAAGATGAAGATTGAATGATAGGGACAGCCATGAATGCCATGCTTGAGTTCATTGTTCAAACCGAGCTTTGAATACTCATTGTAGTGCCATTAATGGCTAGGTTTGAAGGATGAACTCAAGACTATGATGAGCAAAAGAGATTAGATGAAAGCCTTAATAGCCTCTCTTAATGCTCTAAATGGGTGTGCAAGATCTACCCTCAAAGCCCTCGAAATATGCCTTTATAGGCTCCAAGAATCGGGCTGCAAAGGATAGAAAACGGTCACGTGTGACCTGTCTAAACAGCCCAACGACCGGTCTTGACTGTGCCTCCAACCGGTCTGACGACCGGTCGTACGACCGATCTTGAGACCGATCTCCCTATATGAAAAAACCCCTGAAGTCTCTGGACGAATTTTGGTCCATTTGCGACCGGTCGTAGGAGGTCAGCGACCGGTCGCGCAACTGGTCTCCCTTTAATCTATTTTTCCCATTTGGTTACTAGACAGATTTCGTCCATTTACGACCGGTCGCACGACCGGTCTTGAGAGACCAGCGACCGGTCCTCAGACCGGTCTTCAGCCAGATTTTTTATGAGTTCTCTCTTTTAAAAGCTTTCTGTCTGAGACCCTGTTTCAGCCGACCGGTCTCCCGAATGGTCATCAGGCTTAATTTTACGGCCTGAAATGGAGTGAACTCCCTTGTCTTTAATGGTGCACATAGAGATGATTTTCCTATGTTTTTTAACTGATTTGCACCTACATAATGGAGGTCCAAGACTGATCATCTTGACCTTAAGTCCGTGGATCAATTGGCAAACATAAAATGCGATTCGAATGCCATGGACTTGGATGTTTTGGGATCCTATAGGCTGTCTATATGCAACTTACCTTCCGAGCTTGATCTGGCTTGAATTTGAGTGCGGAAGGCTGCTTTGGTCTTCAAGTCTTGAGTCTTCAATCTTCATTGGGGCTCACGAGACTTGACTAACTCAATGATCACGCAATTGACAATACAATGCACAAATCAGTGCACTAACAGTACGTTATTCGTTATTTAAAACATTGATATGATCTTTTGAATTTGTAGTAAACATAAGGGTTATTACTGGGAGGACCATTGGAAATGGTTGTGGTTGACCATTGGAAGAGATTTTTCATGCACTTTTGTCCATGATGTGGTCATCTAATCAATGACTTGGATAAACCACCATGTCCTCGGATGTACAAACTCGATGCACAATAGAGAAGTTACCTGTTCTTGAGATGCACATGTATCTATCCAGGTAACTGTCCCTAAAGCACATGTGACTCGTTGTGAGTGCAAGACGTGATCACACGCGCGCGCACACACATAGAGAGAGATAGATAGAGAAAGAGAGAGAGAGAGAGAGAGAGAGAGAGAGAGGATTACGGCCATAATGGCTTTGATGTTATCGTCGGAGATATGGAAGCCGGTCGTGCAATCCTTTTGAACTTGGAGCAATATATCCACAAAGTCTCTGTGTTTGTCATTTACATCTCCGGTCTTGCAAAGGCGACGGTCCTCGATCACTTGATCAAAGAACCTATCCAAGCTTTGAAAATTCCTGTTTAATTTTGCTTCCAAGCCGCTCACAACATCCAACCATCCAAACAATGGGAAATAATCCCTCACACTGAATGCTCCTAGGAGAAGAGGCAGATCCCTAGCCAGATCAGCAATCACATTGCTTCCATTATTATCTGGTTCCATGTATTTCTTCCCCAAAGCAACCCTTGTTACAACGTTGCTCGCTAGAGTGAGAAACATTTTAGGCATATCAACAGCTGAGATCGAACATGAAGCCTTAATCTCCTTGATCATACTCTCAGTTTCCTCTTCCCTAACCAATGCAAATGACTGCACTCTCTTAACGCTTAGAAGCTCGGTGACGCAGATTTTCCTCACTTGCCTCCAGTACTCACCATAGGCTGTTAAGGCAATGTCAGTGGAATTGTAGAGAAGTTTGTTTGCTACATTGGAAAATGGCCGGCTTGAAAAAGCAAGATCGTTGGTTTTCAAGACCTCACGAGCCATCTCAGCTGTTGAAACAACGAGAGCGGGGGTGCTACCCAAGTGGAGAAGCATTAACGGACCATATTTTTTAGAGAAGTCTTGGAGAGAGCGATGTGGTAGGGAACCCAGCTGGTGAAGGTTGATGATCGGAAGCTTGAATGGAGAAGGTGGGTTGTTACGTTGAGCCCTAATATTGTATCCAAACAGGAATAGAAGGACCACTATAAGTTTTTTTTTTTTTTCCTTTTCTAATTTTACCCACGCACTCACGCGACATTGAGATTTTCCACACCCGTTGAAACTGTGAGTCTACCACCGAGGGATCCATCAATGCAAAGATAAATTCCTTTCCCTCCAGTCATCTGCCATCGAGTATGGATAGTCTCTTTTTAGGGCGCAAGGAAAATACAGGGCCGTCTATTCTCATTAGTCCACGGTATAGTCAATGACGCCGGCTCACAAAACAGGCCGATTTCCACTCTCACCAATGGATTACGTGCCACACAATCCTACTCTTACCTTGTAAAATTTCTGCGAGCCTCATCATGATTTATCTGTCCATCGATTTTTTCAGATTATTCTAAATCATGAGACAAAAATCGAGGCATATCCAAAGCACACGTGGACCACACAACAAAAAGCATGAGATTAAAAAAGTAACGTTGAAACCTACGTACAGCCCACTATGGGGTTTATTTACCATCTAACCTCTTCGTAAGGTCACTTAGATTAGATATGGAAAACACAAACATCAGCTTTATCAGAGCCATCTATGGCCCCAAGAGGTTTTCGATGGTAGGCGTCCAATTCCCACAATTTCCTATCATGTGGCCCACTTAAGCCTTGGATCTTCCTCATTTTTCATTAAGGTGACCTAAAAGGTATGAAAAAAATGGATGGACTGTGTGGATCTAATATATACATGATGATGATGGGGCCGATGGAAGTTCTACATTTCAACCGTTAGGGTTTTGTCTCTCCAGCAAGCAGCCGACTTTCTTAAGATCCACACGGTCCATACATTTTTTAAGAACTTTCGAAGATATTAGCCCCAGAGCAAGGCAGATCCAAAGCTCAAGTGGGACACACCATAGGAAACGTAGGAATTCATACTACAGACCAAAGACAGCTCTGATCAAGCAGATATTTATGTTTTACCTTCATCTAGGTGTGGGTGGCCTTATGAACAGGTTAGATGTCAAATAAACCTCATGCTTGGCTCTAGAAGGTTTCAACAGCAGTTTGTCTAATCCACACTGCTTTTTTTAGTGTGGTCCGCTTGAGCTTTGGATGTACCTAATTTTTTGTATCAGAGTCTAAATTTATCTGAAAAAATTGATAGACAGTGTGGATGTAACACAAAGATCACAGTGAGGGCAGAGAAGTTCCACACGTTAAAACTAGTGATATGTAGTAAGCGAGAAATTAGGAGTATTTTGTGGAATCGGATTGCAGTTACTCAGGACGCTCTTACCGTGGCCCACTGTAAATGTTTGTGGTTTATCTACACTGTCCATCCGTTTTTCCAGCTCATTTAAGTGGTTGAAACCAAAATTGAAGCATATCCAAAACTCAGGTGGACCATACCACAGGAAACAGTGGGTATAATGATTTCCACCGTTGAAACCTTTCTAGGGCCTGCAGTGATGTTTATTTGTCATCCAACCTGTCCACAAGATCACGCGGACATTGATGAAGGTGAAAAAACAAATATCAGCTTGATCCAAAACTTTCAACTGTACACGTTAAATTCATATTGTTTTCTGTGGTGTGCTCAACTTAAGCTTTTTACATGCTTCATTTTTTGTCTCAAGCCATAAAATTATCTTTTAAAATAGATGAACGGAGTGGATAAAACATATAAATCACGGTGGACCCCACAAATTTTTCTAAGTACGAAATCCGCTTCCGTATTTTGTAAGCTGTAGTTATCGAGGATTTCCTGATAATCCGCACCCTCTACATTGGATGGTTTGGTTTGTCGGACAACACGTTATAAAAGTAAACATCGATTAAGCATTCTAGTCGACCGAAAATTTTCCATACAAGGAGCGGATTAGCTGTTACCCGGGCAATAGCTTAGTGGGTGTTACCCTAACCGTGTGGGGACAACCTTCATGAATGTATTACATATCCATGCCGCCAATCCGTTTTGTCAGCTCATTTAAGGACGATGTCCCAAAATTTAAGTAGATCCAAATCTAAGGTGGACCACACAACTGGAAAAGGTGGTGAATGACCATTAAAAACTTTTTCTAGGCCACGAAAGTTTTGGATCAAGCTCATCTTTGTATTTTCCCTTCATCCACTTCCGTTTGACCTTATCAACATGTTAGATGACAAATAAACATTATGGGTCTCCTTAATGGTGAGCATTTAATCATCATTGTTTCTTGTGGTGTGGTTCACCTGAGAATTTGGATGTGCTTAATGGTTGGGACCTCATCCTAAAATGGACTGGAAAAATAAATGGACCGAGTAGATATACAACATATCATCAAAGTGGGCCCTATGATATGGGTAAGACCCACTAAACTGTTACCCAGTATCACCTCATGCGCGCCTCAATGAATGGATAGGTACCATAGAAAAAATAAGTACTGGGACTAGCTCAACAAAAAGAGATGACCACACCTACAACCTAAAATAGAGAATAGTATAATAGAGTCGGGTTCCATCCCTTCTCATTAATTCACATCATTTTCAATGACATGACCTCACAAAACAGGCCGATTTTTTCTCTCCAATAGATTGCCCACTATGTAACACAACTTTAACATTTGAAACTTCTCAAAGTCCCACCGTGATTTATGTGCTAATCCACACCGTCCATCAATTTTTTCAAATCATTTTAGAGCATGACCTCAAAAATGAGGCACAACCAAAGCTCGAGTGGACCACATAACCAAAAATAGTGGGGTTTGAACCGACTGTCTTTGAAACCTTCCTAGTCCCAACCATGAGGTTAATTTACCATCTAACCTTTTCATAAGGTCACACAAACATGGATGAAGAGAAAACACAAATATCATCTTGATCAACGCCTTTTGTGGTCCCAAGATGATGAGAGAAGTTTTCAATGGTAGGCGTCCAATTTCTTCTTTTTTCACGTTATAGGTCCACTTGAGCTTTAGATTTACCTCGGTTATGGGCTCTTGTATCTTACAATGATCGGATAAAATGATGGACGGTGTGGATCAAAGGAATACATCATGGTGGGACCACATAAATTACACACTTCAAGAAATTCCCTTGCTGAGCTGCGTGTTGCAACACATTCTAGGAGAGAAGAAAATCGAAAGTGTTGACATATGGAACTTCCGTGGGCCCCATCATGATGTATGTGTCAGATCCACACCGTTCATCCATTTTTCCATATCATTTTAGGCATGAAACTAAAAAAGATGCAAATCCAAGCCTCAAGTGGGCCACACTACCAGAAATGGTGGGAATTGGACGCCACAATTGAAAACTTCTTGGGGGCCACATAAGGCTCTGATCAAGTTGATATTTGGTTATTTCCCTTCATCCAGGCCTATGTGGCCTTATGAAGAGGTTTGATGGAAAATAAACCTCACAATGGACCCTAAGAAGGTTTTGATGGTATCAGTACAATCTGTCAGTGCACTTTTCTATGGCATACTAGTGCACCTTATTTGTCAATTACTTAGGTGTGGACGCTCAGTCGTTCCACAATTCCCCTTTTCGAGGGTGCGAATTGTCGTTGCCACGGGCGCACCTCTTTCTCGATGTCTTTTTCCTATTGTGTTATTGTTGGGGTTTCATTGGATATGTTTGGATAGGTTTGTATAATACTGGAGTCGCCACTAGCCAGTTACTTCGAATCTACAGTCGGCTAGACCCTATAGAAATGTTAGAGAAGGGAATCCGAAGATTCCTTCCTCTAAAATGACTTTTTTTATATGTGGTTAGAGATTCGAGGTAAGGGATCACGATTACAGGGTAGGATGGTTTTAGGCACCCACTCTACCCGTATCGAAGTACGATCTTTACTTCACAGAATCTAACTAATACTTGAAAGTCTGAATCAACCCTCGTATATTTTCATAGATGATATAATGAATGAATATGGGTCTGAGAGTTTATGATGGGCATGTTCCAATCAGATAGGCAAGCCCAGAGCATACGCTTTAACTGACAGATGCTTTATGCGATATGCATGATGTGTGTTTGACCGGCTAGAGTTTCTGATGGGCAAGTTCCGAACGAGTCGACGAGCCTTAAAGCATACAATAAGACCTGATCAGGTGCTTGTAATTAGGGCTGCACATCGATTCGATCAATTCGATTTTGGATGAAATTAAAATTAAATTGATCTTAAATTTTTAAAATTGAAATTGAAATTAAATTGATCTTAATTTTGAAATCTCGAATTGAAATTAAATTGACCCAATTTTTTTGGAATTGAATTGAGATTGAATTGATGAATTTTTCGATTCGATTCGATTCGATTTTTCACACATTGCAATTTGGAAATTATATGTTTTGTAGGTTTGGATTTTATAGTACCTTAAATAGTAATATTAGTAGAAATACTTCTGAAAACATATATATAATAACTAGTCCATACATAAAAATTAGAAAGATCGTATTGATCCAAAGCTTTTGATGCCCGAAAAATATTTTTAATGGTTATTCATCACTCTTTCTCTTGGTATGGTCCACCTGAGATTTGATCTTCTTATAATTTTGGATCGTGTCCTAAAATGAGATGTAAAATTAGATGAATGTAATAGATATACAAAAAATGCATCAAGGTAAGCCCCACATGGTAAGGTTAACACCAACTAAGTTGTTACCAACGTAACACTTAATTCACTCTAGGGCAAACTTCAAATTGCGTACTTAGTACGCTTTTGTTATACCGAGTAAACTTTGTTGGGCCTACTTCGAATGCATTTGGTTTACCACACCGTCCATTCGTTTTGCCTGCTCATTTTAGTCGTTGAGCCCAAAATTGAAGCATATCCAAAACTTGGGTGGACCATGCCACATGAAACAGTGGGAATAATGATTTCCACCATTGAAACCTTCTTAGGGCCCATAGTGACGTTTATTTGTCGTCCAACCTGTTTGTAAGATCAGGTAGACATGTATGAATGAAAAACATAAATATCAGCATGATTCAAAACTTCTGTTGCCTACAATAATTTTTCAATGGTAGAGGTTCAATTCACATTGTTTCCTGTGGTGTGTGCCACTTGAGCTTTGTATACGCTTCAATTTTGGGCTCAAGCCATAAAATTATCTTTTAAAGTGGATGAACGGAGTGGGTAAAATAAATAAATCACCATGGGCCCCATAAAGTTTACTCAGTACTCCAAGCACACTGAGTTATTAAGTACGCAATCCGATTCGTCTTGGACTCTTGGGTGAGCATGGATATGCAAAAGGGTGGTTTCAAAGCTCTGTGGGCCCCACCATGGTGTATGTGTTTTATCTATGCCCGCATCCATTTTCCATCTGATTCTAAGACATTATCCCAAAAATGAGACATTCAAATCTCAAGTGGACCACACCATAAGAAAATAGTGGGGGATTGACATTTATTGTTGAAAACTTTTTGGGGCCTAAGAAGTTTGGTATCAAGCTGATATTTGTTTTTCCCTTCTTCAAGGTCTATGTGACCTTATCAACATGTTGGATGGCAAATAAACATTACAATGGGTCCTAAGAAGAATTTAATGGTAGACGTTCAATCCCCATTGTTTTGTTGTGGTGTGGTAATATGAGATATATATCTTTCTAATTTTTGGAATATTTTTTTAAAATTTAGATGTAAAAATGGATGGACGGCATAGATAAAACACACTATGATGTATTTATTTCATCAATACCGTCCATTAATATATATATATATATATATTCAATTCAATTTGATCAACCGATTCAATTCGATACAGATCAATTCAATTTTCGATTCGATTCGATCGATTGGAACCGAAAATTGAGATTGAATTGAAATTGAATTTTTTTTTTAGAAAAAATTGAATTGAATTGGTCTTAGAGAACGATTCGATTCAATTCGATTTGTTTGATTCGATTTAATCGGTAAATTGATCATAAATTGAATTGTGTGCAGCCCTACTTGTAATGGAATGATAAGCAGGAGGGTTGGAAGAATAAGAAATGTTGCACTTATGCCAGATGCGAATGGAATGATGCTGGTATAAATGTAGCTGGATGGACGGAGGTTTTGCAAGGATTAGCTCGAGTGACTAGGATTAGGACTTAGATTGCTGGAGAGGCTTGGAGTAGGGTCAAGCTAGGTTGGACCAGGGCTAGACTCTTTTCTCACTTGGGCTCTCCTTAGTGGAGGAATGGGCTAAAGGGAAGTGGAGATGGACTCGGAACTCTCGGGCTAGAGAGGTGAGAAGTGGATCCTGAAAGTGAAAGGGAGATGGGGTATTTATAGGTGCGAGAAGTGGCAGCTCTAGTAAATAGGTAAACAATTCCAAGTAATAAATCTCAGTAAGATCGAGGTCGATCCACAAAGAAAGAGGTAAACAATTCCAAGTACTCTAATAATTAGAATCTAAGAAGTTTAAGAAAGTAGTTTTTCACATCAAATAGAAAAATCTGAAATTAAGAAGAACTAGAGCATCAAGGATCTACTTGTAGTAGTCCAATGCCAATCCATTCATCTAAGTACAATACAATTAGAATCAAAGTCCTATTTCTCATCTAATTGGAAGATATAACATTCAAGCACAAACAGTTCCACTTAAATTTGGAAATCAGATTTCTAGTTCTAATGAAGCACATAGAACTTGAACTTGTAGCCTTCGGAGTAACAGCCATGCCTATGGACTATGGCATGCTCAAGGGTTACTACAATTCGAATTCAAACAACCCAATCATGGTAATCTCAGAGAATTGCAAGGAACTCATGTCCGGAGTACACAAACTCTCACAAAACTTCTAAAAAAATCAAACTTTATTCAAACTAGAACTTCAAAATCCAAAATTAAGAAAAAGGTACTTGAAATAAAAGAATTAAAGCATTAGAACCAACTACAAATTTCACCTCTAGCTCTAGCTAAGAAGTTAGCTAAGGAAAAGCATATTAAAACTAGAACTAGAACTAAGAAAAGGAAGAAAAACTAGCTGGAGGAGGCTAGGAAGCCTCCTATGACTTGAACTCCTTGCTTCCCACGTCCTTGCTTGATTTGAAATAGAAGAGAGCACCTCCTTTTATAATACAGCAAAAGTACCGCAACATACAGATTTTGTTTCGCTTCGTACGGCTTAACCAATGGTCGGATTGCCTTCAAATTTGATTTGTAGCTTGTAATGTGATCTTCCTCATAGATGATTTAGATTTTCAAGATTATCTTCTGAATGGGCCCACCAATCAGATTAGCGACCGCCTCTCAAAATCGCTCAATTCAGGTACCTTCAAAACCAGTCATCTTGCTTTCAACGCTCCGGAGTGTATAGAGGTCGGATTGATCTCAAATTTTGAACATTGGTAGAAAACTTCCTCCTCTACATGATAGATGGATTATATTGTCCAAAAACATTCCAAAATTAGGTGCGAAAATTAGAACACTCAGGCCTTTTATAAAGTCTGCGCAGTTGGATCTTTCTGGATGGTCCATCTTTCTTCAACCGGTACGATCAAACCACACATCCTTTTGATCTGAAACTTTTGTGATTATTCATATATAGATGTTTTCTAAAATATGGTCAAAGTAGATTCTTCATATCATCAATGATGGGTCACCTGGACCGGCCCAGAGTGGAACAACAAAATCTGGAACTTTCTGGACAGTTCGTATTGTTTTGGCCACCACGGTCAATCTGTAGCTCCGATCGACACGAAACCACTTAGGTTATTTCGGCGTCGAGCTCCTCTTCGACATGGATGTGTTGGATTTCCAAATATCATCAAGATGGGCTCAGAAAACTGGTCCAAAATCTAGACATGAGAATAGCCTGCTGTTTGGAATCTGGAAGTGTGAACTTGCATGGCCGACCGGTCAAGACCGGTCTAGCCTTCTTGTTTTGACATTTTCTTTCTTTCTTTCTTCTTCCCTCTCCTCTCCTTGCTTTCTCCTTTCTTTGATCCACCTTGGTCTTCATCTAAAGCTCTTAAATGTACCCCTTTTGGTCTCCAATTGGGTGAAGTCACTCTCATTCCTACAATCACAAAACAAGCATTAGATGGGCTTTTTAAACATGAAAACCATGCATATAATGTGATGTAATGGGTCCGTAAATGTATAAATTGGAGGTTCAACATGTAGTGGTTGATGACTTATTCAAACCTACACAAGTGATAGAGAAGGTCGAAGTTTCCTACAATCTAGAAGAGTGTTTGACATATTTTGAGGATTGAGATGATCCCATGATCTGTGACATTGTCAATGCCTTAAGGGAAACTTTACCGTTGCTCAAAAAGACTCATTCCATAGAGTGTAATACCGATTTATCAATTGTGGAGCACCGGTAGAATCTGAAAATGTGGGACCATACCGACTTGTGAAGAAGAAATAGAAGTCTTTACATCTCTTTGGTTTGTTCAAACTGAAGTGCACCATCTCGAGGATGATCCTTACTTGATTAATGTTTTTCCAGACAAGTTGGAAAGGAGATTCATATTTGATGATCCCAAACCGAAAAAATTCTTCTTTCTTAACACATGAGGTGATAACTTCGAGAAATCCGCTGAACTTTTTCAGCATGATTTTCAATGGATTAGAGTGACAAACATCACCCATGTGCATTATGAAGCAGGATGGTTGATGATATTACTGAAAAACCTTTTACTCCACCTACTAATCCTGCTAGATTCCATTCCTTTGGATTATCATGTGTATCAAGATTGACCTCCTAGTCTGACGAAGGTATAGAGTAGTTTATATTAGTTTGAATTATTTAGTTGTTGGAGGTAGATTTTTATGATCGACTCTCTCAGGTACTCTCGTTCTTACCATCTTTATTTTTATCATTGCTCTTATGTTATCGCTCATTGCTTATCTTTTTACATTGAGGACAATGCAAGATTTGGTTGAGGGTGAGATTCCTAGATGAATCTAGCAATTTGTAACATTTCGAGAAATGTTTGTATAAAATTTTCAATTCTTTTGGAAAACCTTATTTCTATGCACTTGGGATGTCATAAGTAGGAAAGGATGAGAGATGAATTGATATGATTTTGAGATCTTTAAATTGGTTTAAATATAATAGTTTTCTATATGAGTTCCCCTATTTATATGATCGATAAAAAATTTGAACACTTTTGAGCCTAGTTCACGTTACACAATTCTCATGGTTTGAAGGGATTATGGAGATTTGTAGATTGGTTAGACTTAGATCTAAGGTGTTGAGGAACCAAGCCGAGGAAGTTTGTTCATCCTTGCTCGTGAAAAACAAGAGAAAAGATCGAAAGATATGGATTTCTAAAAATCCTATCTAATGTGTATAAAAAAGGAGAAAGAAAGTATGATTATTATTGAATATTTATTGAAATTCCGAAAAGGGTTACTTATTACCAACGAGGGAATGGTTTACCCGTAACCAAAGCTGGAAATGGGAAGTAGTGTGAAAGTCGTCGAAGGAATGGTAAGGTAAATTCTTGTCATAGGCATTTGGTTGAGCTGTACACCTTTAGATCTTTAGTTTGATTGATTTATGAAGAAGGTAATCCTGAAAATTCATGAGATGAACATTCACTATACATACTAGACCATACTTGTTCGGATTCTTCTATTTATCAATCAATCAGGGGATTCTATGCTAAACACTTATTATGTTTAAGGGGTTTAAGATTTCAACTTCTATCACTAAGTTTCTTTGAATTTTTGCACCTTTGCATCTCAAAGTTTTAGAAATATAGTTTTTGAAAGAGAGTTGGGTTTTGAAAATTTAAATTTGTTTCACGCATGTTTTGCTCGAGACTAGCAAAATGCTGGTTGGGGGGGTGTGTTGAGGTCTGAATTGTGCATATTTTAACCCCAATTCATCACTCTTTACGCATGATTTATAGTATTAAAGACCCATCTTATGCATGTGCTTGTGTTTGTAGGAATGAGAGAGAGACCTTGTGAATTCAATGCTAAAAGACTGCTTTAGGACACTTTGAGAATCAAAGGAAGAAAGGCCAAGAATAGAAGAAAGAAGCTATGGAAGATGGAGTTGAAAAATAAAGAAAAACCTTGAAGAAATTATGTTAAAAGACCTGGAAGGGCCAAAAAAACCAAAGTGCAGAGCTACAGGGTTAGAAAAGCAAATTGCAAAAACTGTAGAAAATAGCCCTACAGTTTCACATGCTATCGGTCGGTGGCCATAACTGATCGGTTGGCCCTGAGGTCGGGACAGGTCGAATTTTCAACCCTTTTGGCCAAAACTCGCTGGACTGAAAAAACAGGTTGACCGATCGAGACCGATTGCCAGAACGGTCGCCCGATCGGTCGACCATGTAAAAAAATCAGAAAACTTCTTCTTCAAGCTCCGATTTTTCCTGTGCAACTGCGGAATCTTTTGCGCAATTCTGAAACTTTTTGAGGCGGAAGAACTTCCAATAAAGGACACCTAGGGGTGGATCTAAACTCATCATAGAAGGCTATGAAGTTTGTGGGAGGTGGAGAGGAGCGTCGTGGAGCATTCACAACTCTTCCAACTAGGGTTTTTATGATTTTTCTATACTTTTATAGTAGTTTCCTTTTGAGTTTTAGTTTAATCTATTAATGGTTGGCTAAACTTCTTAGCTAGGGTTAAGAGGTGAAGCTTATGGTTGTTTACAATGCTTAATTCGAATTAGTTCAAATACTTTTGGGTTTAATGAAGAATACTTCTAATTCAAGTTTGAAATAAAATTAGTATTTTTAGTTAATATTCTATCTCTTATGATTTCTTTTACATGGGATGTTTTGATTACTGAGATTGCTTAATGGGGTGTTAATTGATAGAATTTTGGGTTGTAAAGATCTTAGATCCATCATGATATGTTGGATGCTAGGAGATCTTACAAATCAAGTTTTCTAAGTGCTTATCTAGAACTAAACTAAAAAAAGTTCTTATCTTTAGAATTGATCTGAGATAGATGTTTACGTGTTAATATTTGTTTGTTAGAGGTTCAATTCATGCTTATAAATCAAGCCTAATGGCAAGGCTTGAGGAAGAATCATGAATGTGATCTTACTTGTTTTGTGAAGGATTGGGCTGTGTGATTGAATACGTCCAATGCCTTAGTTGATTATAAGAGAACCGTTTGCTCGCCTCAAGTACAAGGCTTGCGATGTAGTAATAACTCGGCAAGATCGATGTCGATCCATAGGTAATTAGGGGTAAACAAATTCAAACTATTCTAGCAACTTCAATCTTAGCAAATTTAGAATTCAATTTTAAAAACTAAGTAAAACAGTAACTTTAAAAAAATGATAATTAACAGGACTAAGGCCTCAAGGATCCACTTGTAGTAGTTCCATCTGAATTCATTCATCCAAACATAAACACAACTAGATTCGAAGTTCTATCTCTTATCTAGTTGAAAGATTAAGCATTCAAATACAAACAATCCCACTTAAGTCAGAAAATAAGATTCTAGTTCTAATGAAGCACATAAAATTCAAACATGTAGCCTTCAAGTAACAATCATGCTAAAAGACTATGGCATGCTTTATGGTTACTACATTTCAAATCTAATCAATCCAAACATGATAATCTCAGAGAATTGCAAGGAACTCATGTCTGAAACACATGAACTCTCATAAAACATCCAAAATACCAACTTTATTCAAACTAGAACTTAAATATCCAAACTTTAAGTAAATGTACTTGAATTAAACAAATTCTACATGATAACTAGTTACAATCTTCACCTCTTAGCCTTAACTAAGAGGTTAGAGCCGAGCATCATCATGCTACAAACTAAAATCATAAGAAAACTACTTGAAAGTATAAGAAAACTATAAAAACCGTAGTTGGAGGAGTTACGAACGCTCCACGATGCTTCTCTCTACCTTCCTAGACTTCACAAGCCTTTTATGATACCTTAGAAACAATGTAGAGGTGTTCTTTTATAGCAAAAATCCATCACCGACTTGAAAACTTCAAGAGATTGGAGAGTCCTTACGTAGTTTGGACGCCGGCCGGCCGCCCAGAGCTTATGCTTTAATGTATATAATTCTTTGGACATTAGAATGCATAAGCCGACCTGCCAGCCGGCCTGCCGGCCGGATGTTCATGTAAAATGTGACTTTTTTAGCTTTTCTTTCCTCCATCTCCATTGCATCTTTCCTCCATCTCTTGTCCTTTATTCATTTGATCTTCAAGGCATGTAAAGTGCATCTTTTAACATCATATAGGTAAACTCTCTCTCGCATTCCTACGAACACAAAAAACACGTCTTGGATTAGTTTTTAATCATAAAAACCATGCATAATGTGTGATGAATTAGGGTTAGAATATGCACAATTCAGAGCTCAACAAGAACCATATCAGTAGATGATTCATCTATGTTAGACATGTTGTGATGATTTGATTGCTCTATATTTCGATTGGATATGGATAGAACTCTGATTCCAATTGAGTTATTGGCTTGAATGATTTGAATTGGCATTGTGAATATTATAAGTGGATCTATGACTCTCTAATGCGTATTTCTGATTTAATAAATAGTTTTATGGCTTTAATTTCCATCTATCAATACAAATCCGAATTTAGCCGATCCTAGTTAAAATGTTTAGAAACTGTATACGACAATTCTTGAGGATCGACCTCGGTCTTACTGAGAATATTATTACATCAAGCCCTTACACTTGAGGCTAGCAAACACCACGTATCGTCCGACAGACTCCTTCGGCCACAAGACGAGCCACATCCTCACATTCCCTTTTTCAATCCAGTTGGGGTTTCACGCTGCTCACAATTCCTTGAGGGTGTGCTTCAACTCGCAACTGCCTTAATCCCCTTCACCCGATATTGTATGAATATCAAGTTTTTGGGGAAACCAACATGGATACATTTTCATAGCCAATACGCGACTATGGAAACTCTTCCTAGAAGTGATGCAGCAGCTTGATCCCAAACCACCTTTTTGGGTACTTAGATAGCCGTTCGAACTAGACTGTATCGGTGCAGCCACGATTCCCCCCCCCCCCCCCCCCCCCCCCCCCAATGGTAGCCAAATAGGTCTTGCTTGCAACTGGGCTTGTTTATGTTGCATACTTTCACCCTTTAGTTGGAGGAG
>PVNU02003396.1:0-11853 GCA_003013855.2 Liriodendron chinense
CGAGCAAAGGTAGAACCAGCCGTACTCTGGGACCCGAAAAAAGATCATACAGCAGGTCCAAAGAGAACACTACAGCATCCTGGCCACTAGCTGCAGGCCGAACAAGATAGGGGATCCCAAACCAGTTCTGCGGTGTAGCAGTCTTCGGCGATGTCTTCGGCGAGAAGTACTGAGCATAATCCCAGGGTAAGCCTGTCAAGCGTGCAAGCTCCTCCAAAGAAGGCCCCATCTCCATATCGTTGAACGCAAACAAGTTCAACGAAGGGACCCAGTCAATCAAGGCAGCTCCGAGCATCCTCCAGTCAATGTCAACTCTAGCCATATGAATCAGACTGCCAAAGCCATAAGACTCCAAATCTCGAATCTCATAAGCTGACAAGCTATCAAGCCAAGCAAGCAGTCGTGGCGAGCAAGAAGAACGAGGAAGCAGCTGACAAGTCCTCACCGGTATCCCCTCCAGTACAAAAGGCCCAGAAATCGAGGACAACTCATCGAGGATCGGAAGGTCAACAGGCAAGGAGAAGGAAAAGCTGGAACCTCTGCCGACTCGACAACCCCTGATCGGCCCTCAGTGGCGGCTATGTCTGATATAGTCGCATCGCTGTCTGAAACTATCACAACTCAGTCGCATGAGAAGACTCGCCCACCTCATGAACAGAGTGCGCAAAAGACCGACGACCAAGGGAAGGACAATGCTCCCCATCAAAAGGAATATCAGTGAAGATCACACCGCACATCGTGGCATCCTGGCTAACCTGATCGTCGAAGAATACATCTGAACCATCAAAAGGGTCCCGGCACGCCCCGATTGAAGAATCAACGGTCAGATCTGGACCTGCGACCCCCCTCCAATAGAAAATCATGTATCCAGTCATCATCCTGGCCGATCAAGGGATCATCGAGGCATCTACACCGTCCATCATCAAGGGGACATCATCAATGATCACATCAAGTCCACCCAAACAAGTGTGCCGCACATCTCGGCCCTCATCCAGAGCATCCAAACCGTCAAAGGTACCATCTGAGCCATCCATACCATCCAAATGAGATCAGCCCATCTATGTCCCTCATAGTCCCATCATCACCGTCCATCACGTCATCCATGGGACCCACACTCAAGGGATACATAGCCTCACCTATGTCCCATCCCATCATCTCATCCATACCATCCATTCCTCCCATAATGAGGGGCCCATTCAAATCAGAAAATCCAGCCATCCCACCATTAATGGAGCCATTCAAAGCTCCACCAACCACCATCCCTAGCCCTCATCAATGCTTCCATTCAATGCCCCATCTCCCCCATCCATTAAAGACATCTCCCATTATCAAAGCTCAATGAAAATCTGAAGTGTGGGACCCACCTTGGACAGCCCCACAGCCCCCAAATCTCCACCCTCCATTGCCCAAGAAAGGACAAATGGGAAGAGGACAAGATGAAGAGAAAAGACAAAGGGAAGAGAAGATTCATGGCTGAATCGAAAAAACAGGCACAGAGAATGTGGGGGACAGGAAAAAGGGACAGCAGAGGATGTCCGAACCAGGGCCAGCCCAGGCCGCTCAAGAGGCGAGCCTTGGGCGGCCTGCCCTGGGCCGCCCGTACGGACGCAGATCCCCTCTCTCCGCGGGATTGGCTCCAGGGCTTTTGGTAGGTGAGGCTGACAGTCCACGTCAGCAGATGGCGCTCCGTGGGCCGCCCAAGGCTCCGGTCCACTCCAGATTTCGACTGAAGATGATCAAGATCATACAAAAGGTGCCCCACTGGTCCAATCATGAAGCAATGTGACCGGAATAGGGCTGATCAAGCCAAAGAGAAGGAAAGGTGATCAAGTGGGGGCCACAAGCAATCCAAGCCATTCAAAGACTAGATCATCACGATCTAAACCATTGAAGAACCTACATGAGCCGTCAAACAACAAGATCAAAGGTTTGATCATCACAAGAAGGGCCAGAATCCAAGATCTAATCATCAAGTGGGCCCACAAAGCCAAATCAAGCGATCAGAGACGTTCAAGCCATCATCCACACCATGAGAAGCATTCCTAGCCTCACAAATCATCAAAAGATGCCCCAAAGTAAAACCAAGGTTTCAAATGGGCCCACAGGGCCGAATCTATCATCAGGATCCAAACCATTGGAAAGCTTACACAAGTCATGGAGCAGCAAGATCAAAGGTTCGATCATCAAAAGAAGGGCCAAAATCCAAGATCTAAACATCAAGTGGGCCCACAAGGCCTAATCAAGCAATCTGAACCGTTCAAGTCATTGTCCATACAGTTGAAGAATCACAAATCATGAAGGAATGAGTCAAGAGTCAAAGCATCCAGACATCACCAAGGAATTTGGGAGAAATCAAAGCCTGTATATTCATCCAAAAGAGCTTGGTACAAAAGGGACAAAAACAAAAGTACAACCATATAAAGCAGAGCCAGCTACAAGTCACCAACATAATCATCATCGCCCCTCCTCGCGTCCCGCTCCCGACGATAAAGATCCATCAAAGGAGCAGTCACTGAACCTCCAGCATACCTGCGACGGCCACCTGGAACGTAAAGCGAAGGAAGCAAAGGCCCCTGGCCAAATAGCAGATACCACTCGTCATAATCACGATCCGGGATCGTGAAACGGAAGCCAGGCTGGCCCACCAGAGCCTCAACCTCTCATCAGCTGGCATCCGAGCAGCTGGAGGAGGTGCAGAACAGGGGACCCGAGCCACCCCAGTGACTTGCCGAAGCAATCTCTCTCCCAAGTACCATTGGAAGGACTCAGCGTCAGAAAGCATAATACGGAGACATGAAGCATCATATGCCTCCACGCGCTGGGGTGTGTAGTAGAGAGGGAAACTAGCGTACGGCATCCGGGCAAACTGCAGCAGAAGAGGTTACCACGATCAGTTACAAGTACAGTACAAGGACAAAGACAAGCAAGATACTTACGTCCTCAACGGTCAGCCCGTCTATATCAGCACGCCAATTGTCCCCGGGAACTCGGGAGTTCCGCTGACGATTCTGCTGATGCCAGTACATGTGGCGATACTGAGCGGGTTCAATGTCATCTCGCATCCTCGGCGCAAGATGCGGAAAATGGTCATAAAAGCAGGTCTGGATGAAAGTACATTTAATGATCAGAGAGAGAAAGGAGGCAAACGGCTCCAAAGAGGATGAAAGAAGAGGTACCTCAACAACAGGCCAGAAGCCTGTGAAGGACCGGCTATGCCGACAGGTCTTGTCCAGACCTTGAAAGAGACGGGTCAGGATGGCCCCATTCCAGTTATAGGGGTGATGAAGATCCTCGACTAAGTGAAGAATTTAGGATCAACCTCTCTCATTCGCATGGCAAAAAAGAAGGATCCAAAAGCATAAGTGGATCATGGCCCGCGCCTTGTGGAGGGCCTCTCGCTCGGTGGTAGGGACGACGGAAGCAAAATTGTTGTAAAACCATCGCATCTTCACTTGATGGCCTTGGAATTCACCCTCAGGAGGGACGTCACCGACAAGCCGTAGCCAATCAGTGGAAGAGAGGGGAGCTAGAGAGCTCACTTGAGGGACAATTGCCCATGAAAGGGAAGCCTATCTGCATGTAAATATCCAAGGGGGTATTCCCCCACTCCCCACAAGGGAGCTGAAAGGTGTGGGTCTCATCCCGCACCTCCTCACAAAGGGCCGCAAGCATCATGCGGTTGGCGTCGTTGTTATGGAAGCGTAGGGTGAGGAGGCCAGCAAAATGAGTACCATCTAGTACTCGCTCAAGCAAGGGCTGTGGCTCTTCATCCAATTGTCCCAGCGATCCCTGGTACCCTCGACCCTTGAAAGCAGGAAGAGGTTGATGCTCCATAGCTAGGGAACACATGTGGTCCCCTCGGCGGACAATGAAGCAGGATCATCCTCGTCAACCACTTGGTGGCCCCTAGTACCATCCGCCATGGAATCCTACAAGCTTGGCAAGGTAAGTCCCTATCCTCTACCCATTAAAATCCAAATTCTCATCCAAGAAACCCATGGGATTGGACTCACATTCAAATGCAAAATCTAAAGTCCAACTCCATGTGTCACTTAGGATATGTGTTGGACCCATTGGAAAAAGTAAGGCCTGCCTTAAAGAAGGTGGCATGCATGCCTCAGGTAAGAAAGTCCATCATCCAAGGACACATTTTGGACAACAAATGCACTCAAGTGCCATGAAATCAACTAAGGATGAGAGTCCTACTGCACATGAGAAGTCCTCTTCAAAGTCCACATGTGACCAGGATTGACTCACTTTTATGCCAGGGTCATGATTCTCACTTAGGATGTCTCCATCTTTTCACACATATGCATGGACAAGTGGGGAATAGAAAGGAAACGGGTCTCCAAGAGCAACCCAAATACCTCATCTCAATGGATTGAAGAGAGCACATAGCCCACTTTGGAGAACATGAGGACCCATTCATGGGTTAACCATGGGCAACCTTATGTGCCTCATCTCGATGAAAGTTTTGACCATGAGAATACAACACGGAGGTCTACCCACAAACATATGAATCAAAGAAGCTAAGGGTAGAAAGTTGATGCACATAGCCCACATGAAGAATCAAGGTTGAAAATGCCCATGAAAAAGGCAAGTTTGGGCAACTTATGTGCACCAACTTTTTCACCAAAAGGGAGACCATTTGAGCACAAAAGAGCATGGCTTGAGGAGTCACCCAACCATCATGAAAATGGATAAGAATGGTACACATAGCCCACTTGAATATCAAAATCCAAAATGTCCCAAGGCATGGGACAAAAATGGGCAACCTATGGGTATCATTCTTTCCCACAATGGAAGAAAAACCACTCATACTTGAGAATGATGATGGTGATCCACCAAGCCCCCATAGAAAAGTTTCAAGGAGCTATGGTTGTATGGACACTCACTTGAGGATCATCCAGTTGAGGTTGATAACATTAAAGGGAAACTCTTGAGAATCACATTCCTACCACAAAGGAAGCCATTTGAACTTAGTGAGATTGTGGGAACAACTCACTCATGGGACTTGTAGATGGTCAAGTAACTCAAGTCCTCCATCCATCAAGAGAGAAAGCATGAAAAGAAAAAGCCTACATGAACAAAGTGTAGTGGGGCACACATAGTTCAAAGAAGTGCCCAAGTTTCAATGAAGGCCCAAAAGCCCATCCACATGAAAAACTCCAAGGAGCCCACCACACTTTGTGCAAAGATGTACATCATAATCAAAGAAATAGTGGAAGACTTGGGCTACTTGTCCATATAAGCCCACCTAGGAAAACTAGCCCACTTGAGATCCAAAATGAAGAATGGGCTAGCCACCTTGATCCATACACATGTAAGAAAGATGGGGTCACCCAAAGTGAGCCCCATGAGCCCAAAACTTAAGATGGGCCCTACCATGCCCATGGGCCCAAATCTTGAAAAGAAGAGGGAAAAGAAAGGATAGTTCCAAAGGAAAAATGACAAGGCAAGAAAGCATGAGGGAGCCCAAAATGAAGCATTGGGCCCATCAAATACACCAAGGGCCATGACTTCACTTTGAGCCCATTTGATACACATGAAAAGAGGCCCAACTCCCATGAAAAAGATAGAGTATTTTGCCATGCACACTTGATGACATGGAAAAATTACTCCTTACATGCACATGGAGGGAGTGTGAAAAAGGAAAAAAAATGAAGTGGAGAGCTTGTAATGTCCTTCTCCATGCACCACCTTTGAAAGACTTGAGATCTAAGAAAAGATCAAGAATGCTTGGGCCCACCTTCACACCCCTTTGAATAGCTACATGAAAAAGAAAAAGGATCATGAGAAAAGACAATGAAGATGGAAAAGGACAAGAAAGAGAAAGGAGTGGTCCATACCTTTACCACTCACCAAAGAAGGACCACTTTGTTGTCCCAAGATTTCTCTAAGGCCCACCACTTGAAAAGAGCAAAGGACCACCAAAGAAGAGAGAGGAAACTTGAAGAAAGAAAGAGTATGAGAGAAAGAAGAGAGAGATTGCACGTTTGAGGGGGGGAGGGTGCCCCATGTTATATAGAAAAGGGGAGGGCACCCTTTTACCCAGCCCCCTGAAGAGACCAGGAGGCAGAGACCGGGCGGGCGGCCCATGGGAGGCCGTCCTAGCCTCCACCTACTTGAAACGACCTCCCTCTCCCTCTCCTTGGGAAGAACTCCTCCTTGGGAAGGGTGGTTGTAAGTGAATCTTGTACCTCCGTGTAAGAATGAAGTGATGGAAGAGAATGGTGAGAAAAAAGAGGAAATCTCACCAAAATCTCATCTCATGAGAAATGGGTGAGAAATTGGGTGGATGATGTGGAAAAGTTCCATGGAATTTCCAAGAAAAAGAAAGGAAAATTTGACTTGGTCAAACAATGATCTCAACCATCCAAAGGCATGACCAGATGATCCAAACCATTCCAAGAAGAATCCCAAGAATCTCCGCCCTTGATTACTGTTCACATGTACAGTTGTGGTCCGAAGACCTTAAACTACGTCGGGATCAAGATCCCGAGGGATTGTCAATAAAATCGGCATCAGTCTTCTTCAAGATCTGGTGGCTCCGGACATTTTCAGAAAACCAAAAAATATATACATCACTTGTACAGTTTCTGGTCCGAAGACCTTAAACTACGTCGGGATCAAGATCCCGAGGGATTTTTAATAAAAATGGGTATCGATCTCGACCATCAAAATCAGAATCGATGACCCAGAAATTTTTTTTCTTTTTCAAAAAAAGAAAACAAAAAAATGTCTTTCCTCTTTTAAAGTTTTGGGTCCGAAGACCTTAAACTACGTCGGGATCAACGTCCCGAGAGATTTTTAATAAAAACCAACATCGATCCCAGCCTTTCAGGCCAAGATCTGATGATCTGGATCATTTCGAAAAAAACAAAAAATGTGTTTGCCCCCCCCTTTTTACTAAGTCTGGGTCCGAAGACCTTAAACTACGTCACGATCGACATCCCGAGAGATTTTCAATAAAAGCCGGCGTCGGTCTTGTTTGCTCAAGATCAATGACTCCGGACATTTTCAAAAATCATAAAAATATATTACCAGCCCCGCTTTTAAAGTTTTGGTCCGAAGACCTTAAACTACGTCGGGATCGACATCCCGAGAGATTTTCAATAAAAACCGGCATCAGTCTGGATTGTCCATCCGCTGACACCGGACATTTTTCCAAAAAAAATATATATATATAATGTTTGCCCCTCTTTTGTACAGTTTCATGGTCCGAAGACCTTAAACTACACTGGGATTAATTTCTCGGGGGACCTTTCTCGCTTTCAACTAAAAACCGGCATCAGCCTCGACCGTTGGGATCATGGTTCGATAACCCGGATCATCTCAAAAATACCAAAAATATTTTAAAGCTTTCCATAAAAACCAGTGTCAATCTCGATTACTCGAGTTGAAGTCTGAAACTTTTTCAAAACAAAAAAAAATATATACAATATAAAACAAAAAAGTTTTCACCACCAGTTTCGATCCACCAATTTATCCCCAGTGGTCCGAAGACCTAAAACTACACTGGGATTAACTTCTCGGGGGCTTTCTTTCCTAACCTGTTCCAGACATGGCTGACACTTGATCGTACGGGTGTCTGGAATCTTTTAAACAGGTAAGGGCTGTGGCGGGCAGAACTCCGCAATCCTGTTCGTGTTGAACGCACCGTGATAGACAACCTTGATTTGGGAGTCGCTGTTGAAGCTGACGGATGTTCCCTGTTCCTAGAACTCATGAAGGGGATTAAGGCTGTTGGGAGGTGGAGCGCACCCTCACGGAATTGTGAGCAACGTAAGACCCCAAACTGGATTGACTAAGGGAAATGTGAGGATGTGGCTCATTTTGTGGCCGAAGGAGTCCGTCGGACGATACGTGGTCTATGTGCATTGCACATGAGGAACAGGCAACTTTGTGGGTGTGTTGACTGAAAACCCTCAAAATCCCCTCATCCGAAGATGTAAAACTACGGCACTTAACTGTGTGAGACTCGTCTTGCTCGCTGACGTAAAATGGATCGGGTGCCTTACCAGCAGTAGAAGCCGGAAGTGGATGGAAATTCCACATCTTTTCCCTGCATTTCAGAAAAATCACAAAATACCAAAACATTGCAAAATATTATCAAAAATCACAAAAATATTTCCCTTGCTTCCAAAATATCTGTCAAAAATCACAAAAAATATTTCCATCGCTTTCAAATCAAATATCTGCAAAAATCACAAAAATACTTCTCTTGCTTTCATCAAAAATATTTCGAAAAATCACAAAAATATTTCCTGTGTTTTCAATAACCAATCTCTATCCTGATCGCTCAGGTAAAGATTCGGACCACATATTTACAAAAAATCACAAAAATTAGCATCCCCAGCACTACAATTCAGGAGTCTTGAACTCCGCTCACTTCACAGTATGGGATGACGGATCCAATCGCCCGCAAATTGGAATCTTGACCAAAATGGGCAACCAAACACCATCTCAATCACATGTATGCCCAGAAGAACATCTTGAAGTCGGATGATATCCTCGTACATTCTCATTAGCAAAGAAACAGCATCTTGGGACGATGGACCTGATCGACCACGGGTCGGGATCTTGACCAATCCGCTGTCCAAATCTCCGTATCAAAAAGAAAAATCCCCAAGGGAAGCACAACCCTACAAGCAATAAGCTCAAAGTTCTCTACACCCATAGCAAAAGCAAAATCATCAAACTGAAAGAGAATGAGCCAAAGCCATGCATTCATCATGCATCTCCATGCATCAGCATCCATCGCATCAATCATCATCTTTACCTGCTTTCAAGATAAAAGCCGGTTAGCCAAAGACCCCACAGGCATCCCTAGTGGAGGCACGTGCAAACCAGGTTCCCATTTCAAAAAGACAAAAAAATATTTCTATTTGCAAATAAAAACCCCACGGAGTATAACTCCCTAGAGTGGGTATCTTTTCAAAAACCCAAAAATATTTTCTCAGTAGAGCGTTCTGCCTTCAAAACACCAGGAGATCTTCCATATCTCTGGGTAGGAGCCAACGCAAAAATCAAATAAGATCCGATGTCTCGCGGTTTCCCCGGAGACCATTGGATCCAATGCACTCAAAGTACGGTCGAACTGAACTCCAGTGTCAGTGCGGTCGTACCACATGCCAAGATACGAAAAGATGAAAGCCAAAAGGCTCGGTCACAGAAACCATTTGAACAGGTGGAAACGATGAATTGTAACCCAAGTATTAAAATCAGCAGATTGGGTGGAAAGAGTTCACCCGCACATACCTAGGTGTGGATGCCTGAAGTACCTTGATTGAGTCCAAGTCGGCGTAGTAGAATCCCGTAAGACTATCGGACGCAGGGCGTCTAACCACTTTGACAGTCAAGCGAAACAAGTACTCCTGGAGTGATCTGGGAAAACATCAAACATCATACAAACAGTCTCAGGGTCAGCATCCTCGTAAGACTAACGGACGCAGAGGCTCTGCTGTACCTTTCCGATGTTAGTACCGATCGGGAATGGAAGGGTTGCGATTGGGTACCCAGGTTGCAGCAAACTGCAGGGACAATCGCAACATTTTCTCCGAACTCTCGCGGTATGTGCGAGTTATCAACTTCCAGACAATCAACTGACTCAGATACAAAGGACAACAAAGATTCGAGACCACAATCAAGGAAAGAATGAATTGCAAACTAAGCACCGAAACCAGCAGATCGGGTGGAAAAGCCCACCCGCACATACCTAGGCGTGGATGCCTGAAGTACCTTGACTGAGTCCAAGTCGGCGTAGTAGAATCCCGTAAGACTATCGGACGCAGGGCGTCTAACCACTTTGACAGTCAAGCGAAACAAGTATTCCTGGAGTGATCTGGGAAAACATCAAACATACAATCAATCACAGGGTCAGTAACCTCGTAAGACTGTCGACGCAGAGGCTCTGCTGTACCTTTCCGATGTTAGTACCGGTCGGGAATGGAAGGGTTGCGATTGGGTACCCAGGTTGCAGCAAACTGCAGGGACAATCGCAACGTTTTCTCCAAACTCTCGCGGTATGTGCGAGTGAGCGATCTCCAAACGATCAACTGGCACAGATGCAAAAGCAAGCAAAGATTTCAGACCATGATCTATGAATGACCGGGTCAGAAGTGGGGTGTCCACTCGCTTTGGCATTCGGTTGCATGCAACCTCTGCCAAAGAGGGGCATCTGTAGACACCCCACCTTCGGCTACACTGTTGGTAGAGATAGCTGGTTGAATGGAGGACCATACCCCCAAATCCCAAGTCCAAACTCAGCCAAACTCACCCTTGTAAGCCCCATTCCATAGCCCAGTTCAAGCCTGAACCCAGTCAACCCAGTCCTAAAAACCACCCTGAAAAACCCCCCATAAAAAAGGCCAGTTAAAAAATCCCAAAAAAGTCAAACTCACTGAGTCAACCCGCTGAGTCAACCCGCTGAGTCAGCCCGTCGAGTCAACCCGTCGAGTCAAAACACCGAGTCAACCCGTCGAGTCAACCCGTCGAGTCAAACCACCGAGTCGACCCGCTGAGTCAACTCACTGAGTCAACCAGCGAGTCCAACAGCAGCCCCGAGGGAACGGCCGTACTCGCTGGAAACCGAGGAGCGGCCGTACGGGCGGCCCATGGCAGGCCGCCCGAAAAAAATTACGAGAATGCCCCTCTCGCTGCTATAAATACCCCCCTCCCCTTCTCATTTCAACACACCACACAGCCAGAGAGAGCCCGTCCGTCTGAGTCATCCTTCTCCACCCTTAGCCCATTTGTCCACCAAGGAGAGCCCGAGTGAGGAGAGCCTAGCCCTGGTCCAGCCCAGCCTGACTACTGGTCCAAGCCTCCCAAGCCACCCAAGTCTTGATCCAGCCACTCGAAGCCAACCCTTGCGACACCTCCGTCCATCCAGCTACTCTTTTTCCAGCATCATCTCATTTGCATCTAGCATAAGTGCAACATTTACTTTCCTTCCAACCCCCCTGCTTCACTACAAGCACCTTGATTACTCAAGCACACTTGCATATGTCTTTATATTAAGCACCTGTCAGTTCGAGCGTATGCTCTGGGCTTGCCCGTTGTTGGAACCTGCCCATCAGAAACTCTTACTGTTCAGACCTGCATTCATGCTTCACCACAAAACACCTTGATCATTCAAGCACACTGCATACGTCTTACATTAAGCACCTGTCAGTTCGAGCGTACGCTCTGGGCTTGCCCGTTGTTGGAACCTGCCCATCAGAAACTCTTACTGTTCAGACCCGCATTCATGCATCATGTCATCCATGAGAATATATGAGGATTAAATTAGACTTTCAAGTATTCGATCGATTCTGTGAAGTAGAGACCATACTTCGGTACGGGCAGTGTGTGGGGTGCTTAACCTCTTCCCACCCTGTAACCGTGATCCCTTACCTTGAATCTCTGACCGCAGATCAACAGGAGTCATTTTAGAGGAAGGAATCTTCGGATTCCCTTCTCTAACGTTTCTACGGGGTCTAGCCGACTGTAGATTCGAAGTAACTGGCTAGTGGCGACTCTGGTCTTATATAAATTCACTTAAACACATCCAGCTTAACACGACAACCAAACGAAGCCCTCGAGAACGAGGCAAGCCAGTGGCACAAACGGCGATTTCGCACTCACGCACCTCTCCTTCTTCTTCTTCCGAAGGGAAAGGGAGAACGACGTCATGTGGGAGCGCGCGGAGAAATCGGCGAGGGTCCACACCCTCCCATGTTAGCCATCATCACCCCCATGATTCCTCCTCTCTACCCATACAAGTGCATACGTAAGGAGGGGGTGGGCCTTCTCATTTTCCATAATTTGCAAAAGAAGAGAGAGAGAGAGAGAGAGAGAGAGAGAGAGAGA
>PVNU02003397.1:0-42732 GCA_003013855.2 Liriodendron chinense
CAAGTGCTTTATGGTGATGAGTGAATGAAGCGTGAATGCAGGTCTGAACAGTAAGAGTTTCTGATGGGCAGGTTTCCAACAACGGGCAAGCCCAGAGCATACGCTCGAACTGACAGGTGCTTAATATAAAGACATATGCATGTGTGTTTGAGTAATCAAGGTGCTTGTAGTGAAGCAGGGGGGTTGGAAGAAAAGTAAATGTTGCACTTATGCTAGATGCAAATGAGATGATGCTGGAAAAAGAGTAGCTGGGTGGACGGAGGTGTCGCAAGGATTGGCTTCGAGTGGCTGGATTAGGACTTAGATGGCTTGAGAGGCTTGGACCAGTGGTCAGGCTGGGCTGGACCAGGGTTAGACTCTCCTCACTCGGGCTCTCCTTGGTGGGAAAATGGGCTAAGGGCACTCGAAAGGATGGACTCTCTCTGGACTCGAAGAGCTTCGAATGGATCTCAATCGATTCATGAAATGAGAAGGGGAGGGGGGTATTTATAGCAGCGGAGAGTGGCAGATTGCGTAATTTTGTCCGGGCGGCCTGCCATGGGCCGCCCGTACGGCCGCTCCTCGGTTTCCAGCGAGTACGGCCGTTCCCTCGGGGCTGCTGTTGGACTCGCTGGTTGACTCAGTGAGTTGACTCAGCGGGTCGACTCGGTGGTTTGACTCGATGGGTTGACTCGACGGGTTGACTCGGTGTTTTGACTCGACGGGTTGACTCGACGGGTTGACTCAGCAGGTTAACTCAGCGAGTTGACTCAGTGAGTTTGACTTTTTTGGGATTTTTTGACTGGACTTTTTTATGGGGGGTTTTTCAGGGTGGTTTTTAGGGCTGGGTTGACTGGGTTCAGGCTTGAACTGGGCTATGGAATGGGGCTTACAAGGGTGAGTTTGGCTGAGTTTGGACTTGGGATTTGGGGGTATGGTCCTCCGTTCAACCAGCTATCTCTACCAACGGTGTAGCCGAAGGTGGGGTGTCTACACCATCTTAAGAGGTGGGGTGTCCACTTGCTTTTGCATTCAGTTGCCAGCAACCTCTACAAAAGAGGGGCATCTATAGACATCCCACCTTGAAAAGGCAGATCGTCAGCTCATGACAAGTCGACAGACAGCTGGTGTAATAACCCGGATCCTTACAATAATAAATTTATTAACTTTAAATTTCTGAAATAATTTAATTAGTAGTTTAATTAAGTAGTTAAGTAATTAAATAACTTAAATATTGATAAATTAATATTAAACAATCCGTAAGGAATTATAGTATGATCCCTTTATTAGAATTGCTCAACATGAACACTAGAACAGCGTAGAAGTGTCAGATTTTACATAAATTTACAATAATTAAGAAAAAATGTCATTAATTAAACTTAAGTTACATGACATTTTCAAATATCATTATTTCTAACAATCATTCTCGTACAAAACTCTATATACTAGTTTTAGGACACGATCTAACCGTACACATGGAATTTCAACCCTTCGATCATCCTACAAATGGCTAAATCAGAAATTGGACCATAGGTGGGCCATCCAACCTCGGATCGGCCTCGTTTTCTGTGTCATGCTCTAAAAACACGTGGCCTACCTGATGATTGGAGTAGATTTTGCATATACATCATGGTGGGATCCACGTGCACAGCGTGCACGTCACGTGTCCGGTCAACACACGTTGACTGCGTATTGCAGAGATGAATTTCTGTCTTCTTCTTCGCCCGCTGTGACAGCGTGCAGCGCTGTCCGTTTGGGTTTTCCACGTCGTCCATCAAGTGGACCCCAGTGAAAAATCCAAGCCGTCCATCGATTTTGTCTCTTCAACGTGTACCTTCCTCTCAAGTTTTCTCTCCCATCAACCGAGCATTTACTCTTCTTCAAATCTCCGTTCAAATCAAGAAACTCTAAGATCCACAGATCTGCCATGCATGGATGGGCCAGACCTCTTCCAGATCTCTGTGTGGACCCCACCTAGCTTCCCAACGAGCCCCAACATGCAAAAGAGTCCCAGAACTATTCGGTCTCCTTCTCCTACTCGAATCGGGACTTCCTTGTACGTCCGCGCCTTCACCGCTTCTTCACAGCCCTGGTTAGTTATATAAGGCTCCGTCCATCTATGCTTATCTTCTAAGAAACGCAAGAGAGAGAGAGAGAGAGAGAAGCTGTGAGAAAGAGAGAAAGAGTGTGGGGCGTTAGAGAGAGAGAAGGAGAGAGAGAGAGCAAGAGAAGGCGGTGACACGACTGTCGTTGCACTGCTGATCCTACGCCGTGCACTGCTGACCCTTCTCCAGCAAAGAAGAAAGGAGGAAGAAAGAAAGGACGAAGGAAAAAGAAGAAGAAGAAGAGAGAGAGAGAGAGAGAGAGAGAGAGAGAGAGAGAGAGAGTCGTTGGATAGAGAGAGGAGAGAGAGAGCAGCCGTGTGGCCTCTAATCAATGGGGTACCCACCCACTGTTGCTGTCCCTATTGCTGGGAGAATTCTCCAGCAAGGAAGAAGAAGAAAGAAAGAAAGAAGAAAGAAGAAGGAAGGGAGAAAGAAAGAAGAAAGAAAGAAAGATCGCCAACCGAGTCGACTCAGTGAGCCGACTCCGACTCGATTGGAGCTTAGAACCTACCATAGGTGAGCAATTCATCTCAGAAAGTTTCTTGTTGATTCTTCGTTCCCTACTCTTATTTTTCTCCATCATAGATCTTAGGAATAGATCCATCTCTCAATATCTTTCTAACTAGGCTTAGGTTTGTGTATTTGTGCATAGTATGGATCCTAAGGAAGGGATCCATCTCTTGAATTTATTTTTAATTTCATCTCTCAATTATTCCTCCTTGTTGATTATATTTCCTCAAATCTTCCTTCCTAGTCACACATCAAAATTTTAGACAAACTTAACTTAGGTTTAGATTACAAGACATCACCTTTAAAATGACACTAGTTAATCGTTAAACCGCTAAAAGCTTACATGTCATCCTTCTGATCTATTTTCACCTGATTTCCAACAAACTAGGGTCAGAAGAGAAATTACCTGAATAAAGATAATGCATACATGGTATGATTGAATGGTGAATTGCATTATGTGCTTGATGAATGCTTCCATAAACTCATGACATGTTCATACATTTATACACTGCGACAAAATAGGAGCATGGTTGATTTGACTCCTGGCGTGTATGGTTGATTTGCTGCCTCGCTGTACCGGTTAGGTGAGCATGGTTGATTTGCGACAGGTTCCTAATGTTTAGTGGCAGCGAGTTCTGGTCATTTTCTTATTGGGCATGGTTGATTTGCTCGGTTGGATCAGTGGTGTATGGTTGATTTGCTCACTGGCGTGCATGGTTGATTTGCCGCCTCGCTGTACCGGTTAGGTGAGCATAGTTGATTTGCGACAGGTTCCTAATGTTCAGTGGTAGCGAGTTCGTAGACGGTTGTTGCTCTCACACGTATCATAACATACATGACATCATGATAATCATGTTCCATTCATTATAAAACATAAAGTGTATTAATCATAACCTTATCCTCATATATTTCATACAATCCTATCTGTTGATATTTTACATCTAATCTCTTATTAACTGGAATATTACCTGTGATGAAAATGACCTCACTGGGCTTTAGCTCACCAAAATCACCACAGTTCTTGCAAGATTTCAGGAGGAAGGAAGAGCGGCTGAAGCAGAATATCTGGACGACTATTTTTAGAAGACTTATCCTAGATTAGGTGGTTTAAGTTACTTCTTTTGAAGATGATTGAAACAGACTTTAGTAGATTTAAATGTTTTGCAGAGTAGATTTAGTTGTTTGATTTAAATTACAATTTGAAATTTAAGTTATGATTAATAAAGTACTTTAGTTTGGTAGTATTGTGGTATGTGGAATGGAATTTCTCTAAAGGTTATGATTGGACTAAATTCACACTCTGGAACTCGGGCCTTGGGTTGTTATACTCGAGTCTCGGATTTCAGGGCGTGACAGCTGGCACCATATTTCTCTCCCCAAGGAAGTTTTCTGACAAATTCTGCATAAAAAAACGGATGCCAAGTGTTCGTCGGCCATCCATGGGCCTACAGTTTTGTGGCCTATATAAACAGCACCCGCCCTATCTAAAGGGAGGTAAAAATGACAGGAAAGGATAGTATAGAAGCTTGGTCGATTTTCCTTGGCTTTTGTTCCCCAACAACAAGGAGACTCTACCACTTAGGATGCTTTACAATTATCTGATCCATACCTAGGTTCTGCTTCTGCTAGCCACAGAGACCTAACTAATCTAAACTAGCCAAATCATTTAGGAGTAGGGTCATGATTAAGCACGTCCAACTATCTATTTTCTTACTTAAGAAAATGGTGTTTGACTTTCCTTTTCTCTTTTTACATCTGAATGAAGTTCAGAACGTTGTTCATTTCACACATTCTATTCCAAACAAATGTCGCTTTTTTCTTTTTATTGTATTTGTTGCTATTTATATTTATTATGCCCGCCTGCCCAAGGTCTTGACTCTGTAAAGCAAGGCTATGACCTTTTTATTCTTTATACATATTTATTTTATTAAGTTTGCCTACCCATTGTCTTTTGACTTTCTGAAGCAAAGGTAGGGTTTGATTGCCTTTTTCTTTTGCCTGGTCTGCCTTCTTGTAGGGTTATACGAAGCATGACCTGATGATTAACACATTTGTAGGTACCATATTCTCCTTATAGTCACACATCTCTTAAGTAGAGACCATACATTGCATAAGTAGAAAGGGGTGTCTAAAACCTTCCCCTTTTGTAACAAAGGCCCTCACTCGAAATCTATAGTCGCAGACCAATAGGATTCACTTAAGTTAAGGAACCTTACGATTCCATGACTATTAATCATTCTAAGGTTTCTAGCCGGTCGTACATTTCGAGCTTCTTTTGGCCAGTGGCGACTCCAAGACAAACACACTTTTATATCTAAGTCAACCTTGCATTTTAATTAAATCAAGCCAACTGATGAAAAAATCCTAGAAAGTAAGGGCTTCATTCTGCTACATGTAAGTGCATGCGGGAGGGCGTTCACAGACTATAATGCACAGAACCAGATGCAACTTGTCTGAGTCAACTCAGTCTAAGTTGATCCAGCTAATCACTGCAAGCTAGCACCAGAATATGCCTGACGAGTCTCCCATGGACTTGGACGAGTTTGATTGGACTCGGCAACAAACGACTTAGTTTGAGTACATATGCTGGGCCATCAGGCTACCAATGGACTAGGCCTGGACTTGGTATTGGCCTAGATCGTCAACTGTTTGGTGAGCCTGCTGGCTTTAAAATTTATCTTATGATAGGAGAGTTCAGCCCGTAGTCCACACTAAACTAAAAATCCCATATTTGTGACCAGGATCTTCTAATATAAGAGATTTCTAGGGCATTGTCCATTCATTGTCCGACCGAAGACACCATGACATGTGCATGGATATTCCACTTCTTAAGAGGAGATCCAGTCTATCCATGCTGACCAAATTTTATTCCTCCCTACCTCTATATTGTGTACATGGCATATGAGTATTTGATTATCCAAACCATTCATCCACCTGGGCATGAGTGAGACTGAGACCAAACTACAATGATCAGAAAATTCTAGCTATATAAAGATGATGCAAAAGGACATACTAACTTCCAATTGATGATTTGGACATATTTAAATGATTAGGATTGTCACACCCCGAAATCTGGACATAGAATGTGCACCCTTAGGCCCAGGTTATGAGGTATGACTTGTGCACAAGTGCACTTAATCCAAGTGTCAAACAATTAATGGGGCATAATATATATATATATATATATATATATATATATATATATATATATATATATATATATATATATATATATATATATATAGCTCTTTTCAGTCAAACACCATCCATTCATTTATTAATTCAGAAATAATTAACTACAATATTAACTTACTAAAGTCCACCCATTCGAGACTTATTCAAATGTCATCAATTGAAAGTAATAATAGAAATACAACTATCTAATTATCAGAGTCTATCCATCTTGGTTTAAAGTTGCTTCATTGGTTCAACCTCATTCTCAGGGTCAGCTAGAAATCCCAGTGAATAAACCCATCATAGTTCTTATGCATGAGAATTAAAATAGGAAACAACAATTCATACTTATTAACACTAAACGTATGTAGAGATGTCATGTATGCATGATGCATGTATTAAGTGGGAACTCTGTTCACTTACTTGAGTTAGACTCCATCAACCTGTATCAACCATCTTAGGGCTGGCATCTACCTTTAGTGTAGGCTTCCACTATTGCATGGGCATCGAGGATGGTCCTTGGGACACTAGGTACTTAAGTACGTACCAGTCTTCAAGAGAGATCCTCCCGAAAGTCAACATGATGCATGAGTTGCACTACGCCAAAATTACATTTTTGCGACGGACCAAGTTCGTCGCAAATCTATATTAGCGACGGACTTGGTTCGTCGCATGGGCCGTCGCAGTTTACTATGTGGCAAATTTTAAACGACGAATTATGTCCGTCGCTTTTAAATGACGGATTACATTCGTCGCTAAATTATGTAAAGCAACGGATTTAGCGACGGACATTGAGCCGTCGTACAAAATTGTTGCCACGTAAATTGGTCCGTCGTTAAATTTATGGGCGACATTTATTTAGGAATTTTAGCGACGGGTTTGGTCCGTCGCTAAATTTTCTGAACGCACACCTATTACGTTTGAATTTATTTTTGAATCTATTGCACCTGATAGTCATCCAAATTATTTAAAACAAAAAAAAAATTAAAACCTAAAAAATCATAATTATATCATATATGAAACTTAAAGTCCTTACATTTCTAGTGAAAATTAATATTAATATTTGTTACAAATCTACACATTGAAGTGAACCATTCTCCATAGAATGAGCAACTAGGCTTTATTTTGTTCCCAATATTGAAACCAATCTCTTGACCATACGTGAAGCTAGCCTTCATTTCTAATCTTTCCTTATAGCTACTTCCACCTCATACGTTAGCAAATCCATCAACTGGCCCGCCTGCAAAATCCAGAATATAAAACATAAAGATTCAGTATTATAATGTAAGAACAAAAAAGGAAAAACAACAACAAAAGACAATGAAGCACCACCTACTCGTAAGAAATGCTAGGTGACAAGCTTGATAACTATTATATATGCATGATGAAGCTTCAGTACTGGGATGAAATCGGAAACCTGGAGGCAATTCCATTTGATCCTCTTTGGATAGAGCATTCACAAACAAAGCCAGCAAGCAGAGAAATTTTTAGTCAGCAGAGTCAAAGTAAGAGCGTGGACTGATCTGAAAATAAAAATAGAAATCCAAAACTGATAAGCATATAAATGTAGTCAGCATCACTGAGACCAATCTACAAGCAAGAGAAACAATAGTTACTTGGATTGGAGGTAACTTGGGTCGAAGTCCTCCATACTTTGTCTTCAGCTCTTCCTCCTATAGAATACAAAACTCCGAAAATGATCTGAATCCAGGACTCAAATGAGCCCCACTAAAGGAAAAGGCGGTAGAGAAATTCCTACCATTGAAATCTCCTTGGAGTCCATAGTGATGTTTAATGCCATTATAATGTCATTCTTGTGGTGTGGTTCATTGGAGATTTACTTGTGGTTAAACCTTGTGATTTGTCATTTGTGATATGTAATTTATGGAATGGGAAACTTTAAACCTTGTGATTTGTCATTTGTGATATGTAATTTATGAAATGGGAAACTTTAAACCTTGTGATTTGTCATATGTGATATGTAATTTTTGAACAAATCAGTACTTACTATTTAGTAGTAGAAAAAAAATTTTCAAGAAAAAAAAGTGAAATTGTTTGAATTTGTTTGAACTCATAAAAATTGTTCAAAATCCATATGTTTGAAGATAATTGGGCCAGAGCAAATCGAGTTCGAATAAAGCCACCCTGTTTGAATGTTTGTTCGAACATTGTTTGAACACACCCACTCAAGCAGCCGAATAATCCGATCTGGTCTATGTTTGACTCAAATTGGATTGTTGCCCACCTCTACTCAAAACCCATCACCTTAGTGTTGAAACTACTGTGAGTCTACCACTAAGCTGAGTAAGGACTGAGTGCTTTAGAACTTGCTTTAGCATATGTTTTTCTGAAATTTTGTTATAGATTTGCCTTTCTTGGAAAGAAAAGTATGAAAATGTGACTTTAGGAGAAAAAGAAGGTACGGACGGACGGTAATGTGAATGCTGATCTTGGACGGACGATGGAGGGGAACACAAATACTATCATGCATTTGGCAAGAGGATTTCAATAAGCTATAGCATGCCTGGGTTTTTGGGTGGGTTACTCTACGAGCCAGTCAGCCTGTCAAATATCGTGAGTGAAACAAGGGCAAGAATCTAGTCCCAGTTACAGGCTTCCAGCTTAAGATAGGCAGGTGGCTGGCCATGCAATGCATGCAAGTTAGTAATCATGAGTTAACTGAGGTTTTTGCCAGTGCTCTATATATCCACCTAAGCATCAATCTCGTTTTCTATACGGTTTTCCAGCTCATTTTAGGATAGTGATCTCAAAATCTAAGTAGATCCAAATTACACAGCTGAAAACAGTAGTGAATGACCATTAAGAACTTTTAGTGGGCCACAAAATTTTTGAATCAAGCCTGTCTTTGTATTTCAATCACCACTGCTTCCTGTGGTATGGTCCATCTGATATTTGGACCTTTTTAATTTTTGGGACCATGTTGAAAAATGGATGGACGAGGTGGATATAGGGCAAATCATACATGAAGAGCATTTTGGTCCACCATTCCCCTCGTTCGTTAAATCAGCACCGTCAAAATGAAAGGCCCACCATGAAGACCAACTTTCACTAAAACCGGGTTGATCAAGCTCACAAGATAGCTACACGTTTATGTCCAGTTGGACAGTCGGTCTTCCATTGATCCCAGCGGGGTGGACCACCTTATGAGCGAATTTGCCTCATTTTTATGCCAGGCGATCTTCATGGTGAGGCGAACCTGACCCAACCCAACCTGAACCAAATACATATGATTATTCCAACCCGACCAAGCTCGACCTGAATTTGCTCAACCAGAACCCAACCGAATTCAAATCGGGTTGGAGTTTTTCAACCCGAACCAACATGAGAACCTTGACCACTCAGTCCAACCTACTCTCTAGTCTTCTGCCTACACAAATGGGGTTGCTTTATCTCTTCTTCTTGCAAAGGGCAAGACCAATATATTGTTTTTCTTTTTTTTGGAGAGATGAGACCAATATATTGCTATCCTAAAGGGATTCAGATTGCTGCAGCCAGGTCATTTGGTTGAGCACACCAGGGGTAATCCATTTCCTAATATGATAGGGGCAGAAACATTGAGCACCTATTAAGAAAAAAACTATGTTTAATTCTACTAATGTAGCAGTATATGTGATGGTAAATTTTCTCTACGTTACGTGTTCATGGACTAAAATTTATAACACCGCTACAGCAGCCATCATCATCAACATCTTAGCCTCCTTCATAGAAATTTGGACTCAGCCTTTAAATGGCACCTGACATCAACCTTCCTGTTTACCCAACACTTGTACACATGCTCCAAAAGACAGCACCTTTCAGGAAAAATAAAAGAGGCTCCGAAAGGCAGCTGGCAAAGAAGGGTTATAGAGTGTTAGTGAACTAAAAATTATGTAGTTCAAATGGGAATTGTTACGCATTACAACTGATGGTGTCCTTAAGACTACTTAGCCCAATTTATTTGCCGTCATGGTTGCTGAACCTGCCTTGCTAAAGCGGCTAACACAACCTACTACCTCACAACTTTTTTTTCTATTGAAAAACAAAGCAATTTATTAGGCAGAGTCAAAAACAGAAACAGAGAACAGAAAAAACAACAAAAGGAAAAACAAAAACAAAAAAAAAAAGGAAAAACAAAAATAAAATACAACAAAACCTGTCCCATGACTGGCAAGAAACCCCAAAAACCTCAGAGCTTAAGGCGCCAAATCTCTGTAGTAACTCAACTTAGTTTTTCTCTCCGAATAAATCCTAATGTCTCGCTTTCATATTATCAAAATCCTAAGATTTATGATTTTTTACTTGACATCGAATCTTAGGCAAAAAGATTTTGAGTCCCCGGTTTGAATCCTTTTTCAATGAAACCTATGGTTCTAAGATCCAACTCCTGCGATTTATTATTCAAATTGTACTTAGTTCTCTTCTTTTTACATTTTATTTGGCTTACATTTTTTGTTTAAAACTTGAAATTGGTGGGGGCTTTAAGAATCTTTAAAAACAGGTCTATTTATTATTGTTTTTCTTTTTTTTTTACTAAGAGATCAAATGATGGACATTCTCTTCAACCTTAAATTGTGGAGCTCTTTCTTATGATTTCTTACATCTTAACTGAATGAAACACCAAATTAACCTATGACTTACCTAGAGTGCTTTTATGGACAATTGCGATTATGTTGACCTTCACATATTGTGGTAATGGTCGTTAGGATTCAACTTCAACTAACCTCAAAGTTTGATTTTTATTCATTGTGTATTTTTCTGATGTTCTGATTTTAAACTCAAAGAGGTCAATTTGATTGTTTACATAATAATGAAAAACTTATTAAAGATTTTTTGGCATTTTCTGACACAAATGATTACAATATGCTTTCAAAATAGTATATTATTATCTTACATGACTGTATCAATCTCCAGATTCTACTCTATCTACTCCATAAATTAATGGGTGTTTATATGTATTTGCATTTGTATACCTCAATGTCAAACTTCAGTTTAAGGTTTGGTAGTGCATAAACTACTTTGGCATGGATGTGGCTAGAGTTTTCTATAACTCATTCAGAACATGGGACCATTCTCTACAAAATTGAACATATCCCCCACATTCATATCTAACCAAGGAATCTTTCTAATTCATAATCAAAAGAAGCAAGCAAATCATATTTCAACCAATACAGGAATAAGTCAGAAAATATTGAACCTTTCAATGGCTGTCCAGCAAAGAAACAGAAGTGAAAATACAATTGCTTGCCTTCTACCAATGGATCTGGTTTCGTCCCTACAAATTCATCAACCCCACCGAAAGTATTATGCTCCATCAGTTAAAGATTACCAATCAATTAAAACTAGAACTTTGACAGATTTCACAATGACAACATTGGCAACCATTACTCCTTAATAGGCAAGAACCAATTCATTCCAATGGCCAGGTGAGGGAAAATAGTAACTGTATCAATGCAATCAAACTATTAAACATACCCTTTTCTTTGATTTGGTGTCTCTTGCATTTGCTTTGAAACAAGACCCAAATAACTCGGATCAATTAGTCACCCTAGAAGGAAAAAGATTTAACAAAAGTTTTGAAAAGATACTCCAAAACCTACCAGTGGGAGGAGATTTTATACAATTATCTGGAATGACACTGAGGTTTCTTGGGCCTGATCTGAAAAAAAAATCAGACTGATCAATCACCCAAAGACAGTAAAACAAGAAGACTAAAAAATGGGAAAGAAAGAAAATCCAAATCTCAGAAAATGAAAAAGAAAGAGATTTACAGGTCAGGGAGGGCCTTTGCACCATGATCTGAGCCTACAGATACAGATAGCCAAAAAAATCAGCAAATCATTTCCAAAGAAACAAAAATTTTCTAAAGAAAAGAAACTCATGAGTCCCACACATCAATATCTTTCCAATTACTTCAATAAAAAAAAAAAGTATATAAAAATATCAAAACTCACAACAAAAGCACGTTTCCAACCCAATCTTCACAATAGAACATTCTTAACCTTCTGATTTTTAGCCTAAACATAGATGGTTAAGAAGAGAAATACAACTACAGAACAATGGTCTAAATTACCAAACCACAGCCACACTTGTCTTCATGTTCCCATGCATGCTGTCAATAAGCAAGCCACACATTGTATAATTCTCCTTCCTTTCAAAGAATACCAAACTATTTGGAGAATGGACTGTGAGTTCTGCATGATACAGTAGACGTGTTTACTCATCTAACATACAAGTTGAACTCTCAGTTCATGCTATAACCATTTTCAAACAATGAGGAGAAGGTATTTTTTCATTTAAACCATATTATAGACTAGAAAAAACCCCACATGCCAACATAATACACATCAAACCTAATACCTCAACTTTGAAATGAATGTTATCCACCATTGAGCTATAGACTCAAACCACCTGTGCATGTATTTCATAATTAGCAGAAAAAGCATAGGGAGGAGATCTCTACTTGCAAAGATCAAGCTGAGGCTAGGTAAACTTTGGAGCAGAAAATTCTGTCAGGCTAAGATAAAGTGTAAAGAATTGGCAGCCGCACATCAAGCCATCTCAACTGAGCCAGCACAGAGGAATCCTGTAAAATAAAGAAGCTTTGAAATATTAGATGCTAAATGTCAAGCTAAATCAAACACTCTCTATCTTCCCATTTCAATTCTCCTGTTTCAAGACAAAGAAATTAAAGGCCATTGCTCTGCTGTTCCCCACTGCAGACCTGTTTCATTGGATAATGACTTCAAGGTAAGCATAGTATCATACGGCCCTCAGTATGGAAAAATGGACCCCATGTCTTAGTCATCCAAACTGTTGATCTGATGGGCCCTAACGAGGCTAGACTATGCCCAAAAAAATCAATACATCAGATGCTCTCAGTCATCCAAATTTTAGCTACATTGAAAACGCAAGCATGCACACAAATGCACACATTTTTAGCTACATTGAAAACACAAGAAAATATAATGAAAAATGTAAATTCCAATGAGACAGGATCGGACTCACAAGTTTGTCATGCTCTCAAGCTTTTGGAATGCACGTGGAATGGTTCCATTCAGTCTATTCCCATACACATTGCTGCAACCAAACCCATGTTAAAATGATGATTGCTGCAACCAAACCCATGCTATATCATCCCCTCTGTTGTTACACTGCAAGATGAGAAAAAGAAAGAAAAAAAAGGTGTGCATTCAATCGCCACTGTCTTCTGGTGTAATGGTAGGACGGGCAATCGCAACTATTTCTTATGGTATGGTCCACCTGATAATTGAATCTCCTTCAGTTTTTGGATAATACCTTAAAATGATCTGGGAAAACATATGGATGGCATGGATACATAATACATACATCAAGATGGGCCCCATAATACAAACATCAAGATGGGCCCCATAGCAACATATACAATCCGAAAAGTGAAGAGCCCTGCAGTCTCCATCCTCATATCAGCATGAGGCAAACGTGCCAATATCAAACATGTGCCAGATCTATGCTTTCCATCTCGTCTAAAATAATGTCTAGATCTTCTGCCTTCAAGATCTTCTGCCAGATCTATGCTACACCTGCTTTATATAGTGCTTAAAATACCCAAACCTGTGGGGCCCACCATGCTTAAAATACCCAATCCTCTCCGTACATCAGGCCCTATCCTCGATTTTAGCCCAAATGCCAAAAAAAAAAAAATAATCTAGATCCACAACTCAGATGGCCCACCATCGTGCATATCTCTCATCAAACCCGTTAATCACGTGTAAATCACCAGAATGGATTATAAATACAAAAAATCAGCCTGATAAAAAACTCACACGGGTCCCGCCATATCAATTTAGCGGTTATAGGAGCATTTATACTATTTTTCGATTCGTATGGCCCACATGAATCTTTAATCAGGCCTATAATGTGAATGTACGGTAAAAATAATACTTAAAATCTGATGAACGGACTGGATTTCACATATATAGGTAAAATCATGGGCCCCACAGAGCTTGTATACTGTAGAAGATAAAGCAAACCAAACTCCTCTCCTCACTCTCCAACTTCTCTCGCCGTACCGTACACGACTGGTTATAAAATATCGGCGAGAAATTGGCTATTGAAAATGCGAATGTGATGTGCTTATACATGTCCGTCAATCCCTACCGTCCACATATGGGGCCCACTGCGATGTGGCACAGATAAAAAATCGCACTGATTGAAAGGTCTTGATCCGTATTAGGGTTTCAACATTCAATGTTGGAGAGAGAGAGAGAGAGAGAGAGAGAGAGAGAGAGAGAGAGAGAGATTTCATACCAGCTGCAATGGCGTCGAAGCTTGGAAGCTGCAACGGGAGCGGGGATGGGAGGCGTCGAAGCTTGGAAGCTACAATGGCGATTTTTGGAGAGAGAGAGAGAGAGAGAGAGAGAGAGAGAGGAGGGGCGGGAGACGATTGAGAGGAGGGAACGAGGATTTGGGTTTTTTTTTAGGGTAAGGGGATGGGTTAATCGGATTGCATGGTCTTATCGTGCGGATTAAACTCAGTTGGGCCCACCAAGAATGCATGTGCTTTATCTATTCCGTCCATATGTTTCTCCAGCTCATTTTATTGGTTGAACCCAAAATTTAAGCATATCCAAACCTCAAGTGGACCATGCCACGAGAAACAGTGGGAATAATGATTTCCACCGTTGAAACCTTCCCAGGCCCCACATTGATGTTTATTTGTCATCCAACCTGTTCATAAGATCACATGAACATGGATGAAGGGAAAAACACAAATATCAGCTTGATCCAAAACTTCTGTGTCCCCCTATAATTTTGCAATGGTATACATTCAGTTCACACTTTCCCTGTGGTGTGGTCCACTTTAGATTTTGATATGCTTCGTTTTTTGGCACCATACCTAAAATTATCTGTTAAGATGGATGAACAGAGTGGATAAAATACATAAATCACGGTGAGCCCCACAGAGTTTACTCCGCACGTGCTTAGTACTGACGCAATCTGCGCCAGAGGCGTACTGCGCCAGAGGCGTGAATTAGGTGTTACCCGGGAACAGCTAAGTGGGTGTTACCCCCACCGTATGGCCGGATGATATTTTGTATATCCATGCCGTCCATCTGTTTCTACAGCCCATTTTAGGACGACTTTCCAAAAATTATGTAGATCCAAATTTCAAGTGGACCATAACACTAGAAATAGTGTGATTGAGTGCCCCACCATTAAAAATTCCAAAGAGCCCATCGTAAGGTTTTTGTAATGTTTATTTGCAATCGAAGCTCTTGATAATGTCAATAAAGTCTTGATGAAGGGAAAATATAAAGATCAGATTGATCTAAAACTTTTGTGGCCCACAAAACATTTTTAATGGTTATACATCACTGTTTCTAGTGATATGGTCCACCGAAGATTTGGATCTTCTTAGGATTTTGGATCACATCCTAAAATGATATGAAAAAAGAGATAGACGGTGTTGATATATAAAAACTACAACAAAATGGGCCCCACACGGTTAGGGTAACACCTACTAAGCTGTTCCTGGGGTAACACCTAATTCGCACCCCTTGGCTATGGGGCCACTGGCCGGTGCCTTGTGGGCCCCTCCATGACGTATGTGTTTTATCCACGCTGTCGAGCCACTTCTGAAGATTGTTTTAGTGCTTAATTCAATAAATGAGTCAAATCTAAATCTCAGGTAAACCACACCACAGGAAAATAGTATTGATTGAATGTCCACCATTAAAAACCTCGTAGGGCCCACTATATTAATTATTTGACATCCAACCTCTTAATTAGGTCATACAAACCTGGATGTAGGTAAAAAACAAATATCAGCTTGTTCCAAAACTTCCGTGGCCCTCAATAAGTTTTAACAGTGGGTGTTCAATTAAAATTGTTTCTTGTGATGTGGTCCACTTGAGATTTGGATCTACCTCAAATTTGGGCTCATACCATAAAATGATCTACGAAAATGTATGGATAGAGTGGATGAAACACATTCATCATGGTGGGGCCCACAGAGCACCGATCACTTGGCATTGACTGGTGACCCTGTCACTAACCAATCCATCTGATATATTTTATATATATCTAATCCATCCATCTGTTCTTTTATATCATTTTAGGATGCAATAGCAAATATTAGAAAAGATCAAATTCTCAATGGCTAGATTAGAGTTTGGGGTCCAATGACTATACATTTATTAGGTTTTCATGAGGTCAACAAGTTGCAGCAGCGCAATTTGGACCTAAAAATTTGGCCTAATTTGGAAATCTAATCCATTCACTCTATTATATTCATCAATAACTTTGATTTGATTGGTCACTTGCCCTGATCAAGTTTAAGATGAGAAAGATACTAAATAGATAAAATTGATCAATGATGGGCCATATCTTGTAACCTAACCATTAGATTTGAGTGAAATTTAATCTAAACATCTAAAGTCATTTACTTTTCAATTTGGACCAATCAGATTGTCCAAAATTTGTCTAGCTCTAGACAAACTGATTGTGCACATTTAAAGAGTCTTTTATACGGATATGATTCGGGCTTAATTTTTTTTTCAATAATAATTACCACGTTCTAAACATATCTGACCATTCAGATCAACTTTAAGGATGACTTGATCATAGAATTTGATCAATCTCATCATTATAAATTTTCCTTGCAATTAATTAACATTATTATATTAGGGCCTTCATTTTTTGCACCAATGAACATGTATGTATGCATAAACCAATCTGATAACCAGTTAACTGAATGAGTGTAATTTTTCATTTTCAACTATCCAATAAATGTCCACCAATAAATTTGGCCCACTCATTTCAAATTTCTCACTTTTATTTAAACCACAATTTTTTTCAACATTTTTTTCAAAACTGATAAAATCTCTCTCTCTCTCTCTCTCTCTCTCTCTCTCTCTCTCTTTTTTTATCAAATATCTCAACTTTTATTTCTTTTCAAAATATCAATTTTTTAATCAAACTTCTTAATTTTTTTGAAATACAAAATCTTAATTCTTTATAAAAATTTCAATTTTTTTACAAACTTATCAATTTTATTCGAACTTCTCAACTTTTTTCAAATGGCCATTTTTTTTTTTTTAAATCTCAATTTTTTGAATCTTATTATTTTTCTAAATCTCAATTTTACTAAAAAATTGTTAATTTATTTTCAAACCTCTCAACTTTTTTTGTTTGAAAATCACAAATTTCTTTTTTAACTTCACAATTTTCTTTTTCAAAATGTTTAATTTTGTGAAAATTTGAAAAGAAATTTCAAACATATTAATTTTATTCAAATTTCTCAATTTTGTTTTTAAAATATCTTAACTTTTTCTTTCAAATTACTAAATCTGTTATTTTAAATATCAAATTTTTTAATTTTTAAAAATATCAGTCTTTTTTCAATATCTCATTTTCCTTAAATTTTATTTTCCGACGGACCTTATTTGGCGGCATCTTTTCATGCTGGGATTAGCGACGGACCAAATTCGTCGTTAAATAGCGACGGGCTAAGTCCGTCGGAAATTATAATTTTGCGACGAACTTTGTTCGTCGGTAAATCCCGCGACGAAATCCCGCCTTAATTTCGCAAAAGCGACGGAATATTTTCAAATACGACGAATCAGGTCCGTCGTTAAACCAAGCATTTTGTGCGACGGTCAGTATCCGTCGCAAAATCCGTCGCAAATTTGCCTTTTTCACGTAGTGTTGTGGATGTATGAAATGCATATGTCCAGCTTATCATACCATCTTGTATCTTTATATTAAAGATAAACCACATCATATTGCCCATCTCACTATTCTAGAGGTAAACCACACCACTTGTTTCTCTTTTCTGATTTTCCAATGGCATGCATATGTAACAGTTCACAAATACTCATACAATTTAGATCCACATACATCTCAAGATAAACAAACATTCATCACATACATGGTTATCACACACAAGTTAGTTTAATTGGAATGAATAGGAAATATGGTGGGATCACTCACCTGATGATTTAATGATGAGGAAAGCTAGGGAGAAATCTGATTGTGAAAATCAAGGAATACCTAAAATCTACAGACAATGCACCACAATAAAACAAATGGATGATAAAAGATCAAGTTTATAATCCCTTGATTTATTTTGGTCTCCATGGCTATGAATTTGTGTGATTCTAGGCACCAAGGAATCTACGTAAAGGAACCTACCACATGGATTGCTTCGATCTTATACCAGCCTATTATGATGCCATATGATGTAGCTTGTGATTGTGTTGTCCAAAATATGCCAGCGGCTTGGATAGGTTTTTATATTATATGTATATATAACACTTCTCTTTCATTTTCGATGTGGGTCCCACTACAAGGATCTGAATTAATCAATTAGGTACCACCACTCTAGTGAACCCTGGGAAGGAATTTTGGTCCAATCTAAAATTTGTGGGACCCGCGATTCTCTAAGAAATTTTCGTACAACCACCATTATTTTCTAATGGTACACTCCACATAAAATTTTGATCTGTCCTAAATTTACACATTAGGTTTAGAGTGGCCTTGCAAACTAAATGGATGGAGTAGATACAATTCATATATCACTATGGGGTCCACAAACGCATGGCCCAAAATGGTTTCCAGCGTCTGAAAACCGCACTCGGTTTCCAACACTGGAACCAAGATATTTTTTATTTCTTTATTTCTTTAATGTCCCATGATGATCTAAGCCATGAGTAAGATGGGTAATCCTCCCATGGAGAGTGAGCCAAAAAATCCCATTGAAACAACACCTCTGTAGCCCACACGAATGCCCACAAGTAACCATTCATTTGCACTGTTTAATGCATTATGGTCCACCTAAATTTTCACTCAAGTTGATTTTTTGGCCCTAAGTCTTTTATTGACTGAAAAGACCAATGGACGTGATGGATTTGTCACTTGCATCAAGATGGGCCCTGCATAGATGACCCATGAATCTTGATCAATTCCGGATCGGGATCAATTGAGAGTTTTTAACTTGTATATGCGTTTTTTTATGATTAACACATAATATGTGCATGCCAAATCCATTCCGTTCACTAGTTTATCACCATCATTTTAGGACGTGGATTAAAAAAATTAGCTAGATTAGCGATTCCAGTGGACCATACCATTATGAACAGTGTATACCGTTCTTCCACCATTAAACCTTCCTATGATCTCGCTAGGGTCCATTTTGGTGTTCATGTCTTATCCAAATGATTTAGTGGGCAATAATAACATAGAAAAAGAGAAGGTACAAATATCAGTTGATTTGAAACTCCTATGAGCTCAAAGAAGTATTTCAATAGTTAATACTCAATATACATTAAGATAAGATAAGGTCTACCCTCTCCACTAAGAGAGCCTTAGCCAACTACTCTAATATCTTGTTTTGTTTATTAGCTATAAATTAATTCTTTAAACCCTTTTATTCAAACAAAATTTAGGTGGCCAAAATTTCAGGTCATTATAAGGATTTTATTATTGCTTTAATTTTTGTTATCTATGGCTCATGCATTAATAGAGATTTCATTATAAGCGAATGGATAGGATCATTATATTCATATACGATGGCCTCTGGTAAAAGAATAGTAAGTCTACATTGGTATGTTAGAGCATACATTACATGAACCTTCCCTTAAAATCTTTGTGGCATGCAAATCAACATCATTTAAACCTTACTCTAATTAATTAGGTTAGCTACATGAATCATATTCCACCATTCCACTCTATCAAGGACTATGCCTTTCGTTGGACCATTTCTCATTTTAACTCTTAATTATTAGTAAATTTAAACTTCACATGCAAAGTAAATGGGCCGTGATTATAAATTACTTTACACTGTCCCTTAATAACTATTGCAGTTGATTGCAATGATGATAAGTTTACATTATTTAATTTATTCTCAATAGAAACAAATTATAGTAATTTATATTACTTTAATATCAAATCATCATCAAAATAAACTAATGTTCTATTTAAATAAAAAAATTTCACAATAATTATAAAAAAAGTACAATAATTACATATTCCTTGTCCTTGAATACAATATCCCCGTTTGGATCGACAATTTGTGTTTGATTTGGTAGTAGTAAAATCATAATGATGACACATTTCCTTTATATAATTGGGGAAATAGGAAAAACAAATAATCCTTAAATTCGTTAGATTATCTAACATCCTTCCATAGATCTAGCTTTGTGTTTATGCACTCCTCATGTTGTCAATCAAAACTATATTATTATTAATGGCCGCTGATACATTTCTAATAACAAATGTAAAGATCACTAGTGAAGAGATGAATAATCAATTACTGAAATAAATAATGGCCATACAAATAAATATTAAAAACTATATAACAACATCCCTACTAAAAAAAGGGGTCACTTATTAGTAGAGGTGGGCAACGATCTAGGCGGGCTGAGTTAGCCCTAGTTTGGCTTGGCTTATTTTTTACCACCCTAATTTGTGGATTGACTCGATTTGGATTTCGGGCTGACCCATGTGGCCCAAGTTTGGTTTACTTAAGAAAAATCTAGTTCGAGCGGGGATCGGTTTAGTTGAAAATTTCAAACCGAGCCGGGTTTAGTTCGAACAGGTGGGCGGCTCTTTTTTGTTTGTTTAAATAAAAAAATTTAAAAGATTAGTAAAAAATACATAAATATCTTAGTAAATGATGTTTAACATCATCCAAAGGAGGAGTGCAACTTCAAAATAGACATATAAAAGTGCACAACCATAATTTTATAAGTGCAAGGAAACAATGTGCATTCTGATGGGTTTTCCTCTTCAGGAGTTGAGGAGAGATAATGCATCTTGGGGGTTATTGGGTGCTCGACTAGTCAGGGTCGGGCAATTGAAATTCACCCGGAAGAAGCAATTAGTCCCTGGACAGTTTTAAAGACTGTAGGGCGCTCGACTGTAGGGTCATCGGGCCACTGAAGCCCAAATCGGGCGCCCAACCATGCTAGGTCGGGCAACCAAATTCGATAGATTTTCTTTAAAACTCACTGGACAGATTTTGGATCTGTCAGGCGCCCAACCAAATCAGGTAAGGCGATTGACGGTGTGCAGACTGAGAATTTGCAGTTTCCTAATTTGGGTCTAACTCTTGCATGGGCTATATATTAGCTTCCAATTCAAGACTTAAGCATCCCAATAGGAGGTTTACACGTCCAAGGTGAGAGAGAGAGAGAGAGAGAGAGAGAGAGAGAGAGATGAAGAGAAAGAGAGAGAGAGAAAGCTTGTAGGAAGAGGAGATTTTTGCTAGTGAAGGTGATCACAACGCAGTTGATATCTGGGTTTTTCTATGTCCTCATGGTCGGTGAGATCTCTCAGTTTCTGTTTCTTTAATGTTTATCCACTCCTACGTGAGTGAGAAGGTTTGATCCAAGTGGGTTATGCTTGAGATCAAGGTGTAAATAATTACAGCATAGTGGATTGTTTCTATAGACGAGGTTCCCGTGATTTTTACCTCTTTGAGGGTTTTTTACATAAAAATCTCTTGTGTTGTGTGGTTGATGATTGATCTTGTTTATGTATTATCATATCACATAATTGCAAGGGTTGTATGAGAGGAATATAGCCGGTAATAAGATCTTCCTGATTAGAAGACTTGAATCTCAAGTTCAAAGAAAATAATTCTATGGCTGAGCACATGAATGAAGGTCAGTAATATTGTGAACCAGTTCTTTGTTATGAAGATGGTCCTGGACGATGAGCTACAGGCCTTGCTAATTCTTAGCTCGTTGCCTGATAGTTTGAGAGACATTGGTTGTGTCTCTAAGTAACTCCAAGTCAGATGAAAAGATGTCTATGGAGCAGGTTACCAGTTGTCTCTTTAATGAAGAGACAAGGAGAGAAAAGAATAAGAAGGCGAGAAGGCCCAAGATAAATTCCAGAGGCAAAGTAAAGCGTCAGAAAAGATGTTGAATATTGGAATTGTGGCAAGAAGGGCTATTACAAGAATAAATGTCACAGTAAAAAGAAGGACAAGAAAGGAAAAGGGAAGGACAAAGATGATGAATCAGATTCAACTGCAGTCGCTTCAAATGGCGACGTTGTTGTTATTCTCTTAGTGGATCATGATGTTTGTCTCACAGTTACGAGTCAGGACACGAATGAGTGATAGACTTGGGAGTGTCTATTTTGTGTGTGACTCAACACAAGGATTTCTTCACTAGTTACAAGTCAGGCGACTTCGAGTACCGTGGAGATGAAAAATTCTGGCATATTGAAGATCCTGGGTGTTGGTGATATTTGTGTGAAGACCGATGTAGGCTACACAATATTGGTTTTGAAGATGGTGAGGCATATTCTTGACCTTCGCCTCAACTTCATGTCGACAGGAAGGTTGATGATGATGGCTATGAAAGCCGGTTTGTTGGTGAGCGTTGAAAGCTCATCAAGGGTTCGATGATCGCAGTGAGAGCAGTGAGAGGGAAGAAGTGTTACACCCTTTACAAGACAAGTGTTAGTGTGTGCAAGGGTGAGTTGAAGCAGCGAAAGATTCAGCGATGGACATGTGGCTCAAGTCGCTCGGTCACATGAGCGAGAAAGGGGCTTCAGCTACTAGCGAAGAAGCGCCTCCTTTCAGAGATGACATGTATACCTCTCAAAACCTACATTGATTATTTTTCAGAGAAACAACATAGATTTTCATTTGTTAAAACTGCTTCTCATGATAATAAAGAGCATGCATTAGATTTAGTTTATTCTGATGTGTGTAGTTCAATGGGGACAAAATCCTTGGATGAGGCTTTGTACTTTGTTACATTTATAGATGATGCATCTAGGATGGTTTGGGTTTATGCATTGAAATCCAAAGATGAGGTCTTTGGCGTGTTTAAAGTATTTCATGCTCTGGTCGCGAAAGAGACATGTAAACCATTAAAGTGCATTCATACTGATAATGAAGGTAAATACATTGGGGCCTTTCATGGGTATTATAAGTCCTTGGGTATACGACATTAACAAACGGTGCAATGCACACTATGGTGTATTTGATAAACAAGTCTCCTTTAGCTCAGTTGAATGGAGTACTTGAGAAGGTGTAGACTAGACACGATCCTTCGTACAGTCATCTCAGGGTGTTTGGATGCCCCGACCAAAGGACAAGAGGTCCAAGCTGATACAAAGATCAGGTAATGCATGTTCTTGGGGTATGGTGATGAGAAAATTTGGTTATAGATTCTGGGATTCGACCGAGAAGAAGCTCGTCAGGAGCAGAGATGTGGTTTTCTTTGAAGATCAGTATATAAAAGACATTAGAAAGCTAGAGAAGAACCCCAGCCCATTTTAGGTGAGTTGGAAGACATGGATCGATTACTCCTCCTGTGGTGCCTGATGACGGGGAATTGCAGCAAGGGTGCAGTGGACAAGGGAGTCCACTACAAAAGGATGAGCCGGGGGAAATCAGCCCCCAACTTGATCCAACTGTTGAGCCACAGTGAGGTGGTTCATCTAGGGGACAAACACTCATCCAAGATGTATTCATTCATGAGTACATTATGCTTACCGATTGGGGAGAGCTAAAGGATACTTGAGGCCTTAGTTGACGTGAATAAGGGTGAGTGGTTGTAAAGCTATGCAAGAGGAGATGGAATCCTTGTATAAGAAACCACACCTATGATATGGTGAAATTGCCTAAGGGCAAGAGAGCTCTGAGCAACAAGTGGTGTTTAAAAAGAGTTAGAGCAGAAGAATTCACATACGCGGTTCAAGGCCAGACTTGTATGAAAGGGTTTGGTCAAAAGAAGGAATCGACTGTGATGAGATATTCTCACTGGTGGTGAAGATGACATCCATTCGGATGTTGCTTGGGTTTAGCGGCTAACATGGGTATGGGATAGAGCAGTTAGACATTAAAATAGCCATTCTTTATGATGACTTGGAAGAAGAGATCTATATGCACCAAATAGAGGGTTTCGAGGTCAAGGGGTAATGAGCACATGGTGTGTAGGCTTAGGAAGAACTTGTATGGGCTGAAGCAAGCTTCGAGGCAATGGTAAAAGAAGTTCGACTCGTTTATGTTGAAGCATGGGTATGACAGAACGAGTCGGACCACTGTATCTTCACACCCAGGTTCTCAGATGGTGATTCATTGTTCTACTATTATACATTGATGACATGCTCATCATGGGAAAAGACATCAAAAAAATTGACAAGCTAAAACATGAGTTGGGTTAGTCGTTTGCGATGAAAGACTTGGGATCAGCTAGATAGATTCTATGAATGGAGATCACGCATGACAGAAGCCAGTATAAGGCTATGGTTGTCACAAGAGCGGTATGTTGAAAAGGTCCTAGTGAGGTTCAATATGAACAGAGCAAAGCTAGTTAATACTCCACTGGATGGTCACTTTAGATTGAGTGATAAGTAGTGTCCCAAGATAAAGGCAGAGGTGGATGAGATATAGAAAATACCTTATGCGTTGGCGGTAGGAAAGTTTGATGTATGCAATGGTATGTAAGCTCCCAGACATAGCATATGTAGTTGGTGTAGTCAACTGGTATCTTGCCAATCCTGGCAAAGAACGTTAGGGAGCAATGAAGTGGACACTACGGTATCTGAGGGGCTCATCTAGGTTGAGCCGATGCTATGGTGACGAGAAACCTATGTTAGAAGGCTACACAGATGCAGTTATGGTAGATGACATAGACTCCAAGAAGTCTACATTGATATGAACGGTGCGAAGCCAGTTAGTACTCCACTGGATGGTCACTTTAGATTGAGTGACAAGTAGTGTCCCAAGACAAAGGCGAGGTGGATGAGATGTGAAAAATACCTTATGCTTCGGTGGTAGGAAGTTTGATGTATGCAATGGTATGTAAGCGCCCAGACATAGCATATGCCATTTGGTGTAGTTGAAAAGGTCTCTTGCCAATCTTATCAAAGAACGTTGGGGAGCAGTGAAGTGGACACTATGTTATCTGAGGGGCTCATCTAGGTTGAGCCTATGCTATGGTGACGAGAACCTATGTTAGAAGGTTACATATATGCAATTATAGTAGGTGACATAGAATCCAGGAAGTCTACATTGATGTTCATATTCACATTTACAGGGGAGCGGTCTCTTGGCAGAGCAAGCTACAAAGGTCTAATGTTGTCCACGACAGAGGCTGAGTACATCGCAGTCATAAAAAGCATACAATGAGATACTTTGGATGAAAAGGTTCTTACTGGAACTTAGTCTGAAGCAGGAGAGCATGTGGTCTATTTGATAGTCAGAGTGCGATACACTTGAGCAAGAATCCAAGTTAGCATTTCAAGTCGAAGTACATAGATGTTTGATAACACTGGATCGGGGATACATTAAAATAGAAGGTGTTACAGCTTGAGAAGATCCACACGGATGATAAAAAGTCAAACAAATGACCAAGGCTTTGCTCGAGGGCAAATTGAGGCTTGCAGAAGCCTGACTAGCTTGAAGATGGTGAATCATTCTTGAGTCGGAAGGGAGAGATTTGATGGGGTTTTCCTCCTGATTAGGAGCTAAGGAGAGATAGTGTAGCCTAGGGGTTATCAGGCGCCCGACCAATGTAACGCCCCAGATTTTTTAGATTTATTTGAAAATTTTTAAAAATTCATTTTTAATTTATTTATTTTATTAATTATCGTATATTTACCGTTGATTTGCGAATAGCGGGACATCCGTAGGAATTCGATAGGGGACCCTTTACAAAAGTTGCTTAGAATGATCCCATAAACATCATAGAAAGATCAGATTTTAAAAATCAACGCACTTTTTAGATAATTATGAAATGCCATTAATTGAACTTAAGTTAAGATGCCATTTTAAGTATTATAGGTTCTGACGATCACTTCATCACGCAAAACTCTGGATTTAAGTTTTTGGGCATATATTAACCATACACGTCAAATTTCAGCCTTAAATCATAGTAGAAGTGATCCAATTGTCAAATCAGCCCCTTAACCCTTGATTTTCATGTCCATAAAGTGAGGAAAGTAGATGGTTAGTCGTAGTCGAATATTTCTCTTCATATGAGTGACTTAGATCGTCTTTATCATGGACCAAGAGTGTGATTTGAGTGCCCCACTTTAATAAGCCTCTTTCTTATGCGCGAAGTTATCCCCGTTCCTAAGAAATTAACGAGTTACCAACTCTTTTTAAATCTGAACATTTCAATTTAACCCACTTCTTACCATCAATCGCTTCTCAAATTTGGACCACCCATTATACTCATATGGACTACGAGTTTATACAAAATTTGGACCCCGATCTATAATCTTATATCGTTGAACCACAAAGCCGGCCCCTTCCTTTTCGCCAAAAGTTGGAATTTCAGATCTAGGCATTTCTCACCATCAATCAACCACTAAACTTTGTACAATTATTTGCCTATCATGACTACATATTTTTTCAAAATTTGGGGCCCTGATCATTAAGCGTAGACCCGTAAGGCTATTTCAAGGATCGGCTAATCTAGAATGTGGATCATCAAGAAATTTACATATTCTGACTCTAATCTTCGAGCTTGATAAGATGAACGGATTGAAATTGATCAAAGATCACCCGAATATTGAGATTTAAGAAACCCACCTCAAGAGGTTGTTACACAAGATTTCATATTCCTACTACGCACCTCTAAGCCCTTCTCCTAACCCTAGCCTCCATGCTCTAGAGAAAGAGAAGAGAGAGAGAGAGAGAGAGAGAGAGAAGAGAATGGAGTTCTTTCTTATATTTTTCCAGCAGCTAGGATCTTCTACAACCCTCTTCTAAGTCCATTCTAAGGTGAGGATTTTCCTTCAAGCCTTTTATTAATAATATCACGGTTATCATAAGTTTCTTTTGTGACATGTAAAGTTATTTTATTTTGAATTGCTGATCCATATAACATGAAGTTTAATGCAGGATTTGTAATGAATATCATTATATAATGATGTGATTCCTTGTTTAGATTTTTTTACTAAGCATGTGTATTTGTGTTATTTATCTTTGTGAAATCTATGCCCTTATTTTCTTAGTCTATATGTTACAAGTAACATTGGTTTTCATATTGTGATATATGAAATATGTGTATAAGATCATCATATAGATATCCCATTATTGTATACTTTTTATCCCTAAGTTGGTAAAATTATTCGATGTAGAGAGATGGAAACCGTGAGAGGTGTCCATGATGGAAGAATATCTCTTGACTTAACTGAGAGAATGAAGTGATTGTTTGTCAATGGATCCTTACATGTACATGATGCTTGATTGGATCCATTTACATGACGCTTGATTGGATCCATTTACATGACATGAGTATTTTAATGAATTTGGTCATGATGTACAACATTGGCTTTTTGGGACATGATGAAATCATAAAACGGGACAATGCGTGGACACTAATGGTATAAAAATTCTCATGAGCCGAGGTTGGTGCCATGGACACTAAGCCCGAGTTGTCGGCTTATGCTGGGTCACTTGCGACTCCCCATAGTGTCCAGTGAGTTGCTAAGAATGGTTGTATGTGAAATTACTTAAATAATGGTGAAACTAAAGTCATGCATTCACTTGGCTCCATGTGGGTGTACGGAATTGAGAATAGGCTAGAGCGTCCTACTTCTCCGGTACACTGTCACGTGTAGATTTGGGCTACGAGCGTCCTGTTTCTCACGTGGTCGGGCAAAACTATGGGCTTGTGCGTCCCATGAACCTCTGGTGAAGTGGCTAGCGTGGAGTCGTAACGGGGAGTCTCCCACTTCATGTATTATGATTTCTAGCCAGGGTGCCTTAGCCAGAGCATGCATTCCATGCATCGCATAAATAAAGATTTTTACTTGATTGTTTTGTTTGAATAAAGATATCATTATGTTGCGTTACTCTGAGTTTTGTACATTATTATCTTGATTGTCTTGGAGGGAATATTCTCCACTATGATAGCATTTAACGCTATCCCAAACACAATTTAGATGATGTAGGTGAAAATCCAAGTTTTGAATCTAATTTTTAAGGAAAAGAGTTCCATAGTTCATACGATCACATGGCGGATGACGATGTTGGAGAAGCTTAGTTGATATTTTCATTTATTAAATATTTCTTTTGAGTAGTTGATACATTTATGGAATTGTAATAAGTCTTCGAGAGAAGACATGGTTTTGTATTTTGATTAATCAGTATGGATATTGGTTGGTTCCCTTATTTAAACATTGATGATGACGTAGTAAGTTTGATAGAATAAGATGATAATTGTTTCTACCATTGTGCTTGAATGCTATATTTCATTATTTGACAAATTAGTTATTCCATAAATTACTTGGGAATTCTGCTGTCGTGTTATACACGAGAGTCGAAAATCTTGGGTCGTTAGAACCAATCAGGGTAAGGCAACTGAAATTCACCTGGAAGAAGTAGTTTGTCCCTTGACAATTTTGAAGACTGTTGGGCGCCCAACTGTAGGTCATCGGGCGCCCAAAGCCTAGATCGTGTGCTCGACCATGTTGGGTTTGGTGACCAAAATTCGACAGATTTTCTCTAAAACTCACTGGACAGGATCTTTGGGCGCCCGACGATGCATGGATTGTGAATCCGAAGTTTCCTAATTTGGGTCTAACTCTTGCATGAGGCTGCATATTGACTTCTAATTCGAGACCTAAGCATCCTAATAAGAGGTTTACACATTCAAGGTAAGAGAGAAAGAGAAAGAAAAAGAGGAAGAGAGAGAGAGAGAGAGAGAGAGAGAGAGAGAGGAAGCTTGTAGGAAGAAAAGATTTTTGCTAGTGAAGGTGATCACAGCGCAATCGACATCTCGAGTTCTTCTACATCATCGTGCTCAGTGAGATCTCTCAATTTTTATTTCTTTTATCGTTTATCCACTCTTGCGTAAGTGAAGAAGGTTTGATCCAAGCGGGTTATGCTTGAGATCAAGGTGTAAACAGTTTACAATATAGTGGATTGCTTCTCTGGACGAGGTTCCGTGGTTTTACTTCTTTAAGGGTTTTCCATGTAAAAATCTCTTGTGTCGTGTGGTTGATGATTTGATCTTATTTATTTCATTATCATATCATATAATTTTTGTGCAATGCACCCAACACATTCATGTATATGCATGTATTATCCATGCCGTCCAATTGTTTTTACATATCAATGCGTTTACCATCTACGAGCCAAATCAAGCCGAGCTTCGAGTCGAGCCGAGCTGGTACTACCCCAGTTTAAGCTTGGTTTGTTTTTTCAAATGAGCTTGACTCCAGGCTTGGATTGGTTTGAATAGAAGTTTAAACCAATCCAAGCTGAGCTTTTTCAAACCAATCTGAGCCAAGCTTTCGAGCGGGCTTGGTTTGCGCCCAGCTCTACTTCTTAGATTTGGAAAGTGATCAAGGGGTCACTTCTCATATTCAGAAACCTTCTGCATCAAGGATAGTATAAAATTAATTTATTGCCACCAAGCTGTTACTCCAAAATATCAACGGCAAATCAGACCTAGTAATTTTCTTTTTTGTAAGTTAGAGCGATCATACCATTGTAGCCATCAATTTTCTGGGCTTGAACCATCGTTTGGAAGTCTATGGATTCATTAGGTTTATATCATTTCAAACCATGTTGATGGATACACTCACATGTGCAATCCAGTGGGGCATTGATATTTCAAGCCATTGTACGGTCAAACACAAAAAATATCAATGGTTCTATTTCACATTTTATTATCTGACTTTAGGATTGCTGGACATTATTGGGCGGTCAAACACAAAAAATATCAATGGTCCTAATTCAATAAACAAGTGGCCAACGATCCTAGTAATATTTACTTTGTTTCTTAGACGTTTACAATCACGGAGCACCTGTGTATGAAGCGCCATTCTCAGGCAGAGTACCAAATCACTCCTCAAGACTTCTTATCCTCCACGACAGCAAATCAACTAAATTTCGGCAGATATGATTTTCCAGATATGGTACAGTGCTTGTAGTTGCATTGGGGCACTATAAGCACTATGCTGCTATAGTCAGCACTAGGCAGTTATGGTGCTTATAGTTGCACTGGGGCACTTGGAAAGTCCAATTGATCAATCTAGGCCGTCTATTAGGTTCAGAATACATTTCGTGTGCTGCAAGGTCTGATGATTCGGTTAATACATTTGACCTTCATTTTTTTAGCCATCCATTCCCCAGGCCAGGTGTTGGATGGTTGGGATTCACTTATAAAAGTGATTCTTCAGGATCATAAGCAATCCAAGATGGTCAAGAACAAATGAAAGGCTCAAACTTTTGGTTAAGACGGTTTTTCATGATCTTAAGCATCCATTTTTAGCGGCCTTTGATTGAATGGTTATATTTATTCCTGTTTATTGTTTGTGGGTGAGACCGGAGATTGGATCTCGGTTCACCGGCGTTGTTGGCGTGTTGCGCGCAACAACTGATATTAGAGCTATTGGTTTAGTTCAAGTGGGGGCGATGACGAAAGAAAGGAAAACTAGAATTGAGAAGTTTGATAGTTCAAACTTTGCCTTTTGGAAGATGTAGATAAATGATTATCTGTATCAGGAGGACCTCTATATTCCTCTAAAAGGAAAAGAGAAGAAACCAGAGAAGATGACAGATGATGAATGGGCTTTAGTGGATCGGAAGACTTTAGGAACGATCCGACTCTTTTTGTCTAAGAGCGTCGCCTTCAATATATCCAAAGTAAGACCACAAATATAAGCTTTGTCTACGATGTATGAGAAACCATCGGCATCCAATAAAGTTCATCTTATGAAACGGCTATCCAACATGAAGATGTCAGATGATAGGGGCGTGGCTGAATATCTAAACGAGTTCAATACAGTCACAAGCCAATTGGAATTCGTTGGCATCACTTTTGATGACGAGGTCAGGGCGCTATTGATCTTGTCCAGTTTGCCAGACAGTTGGGATGGTTTGGTGATTGTCGTGAGCAATTCCTCAGAAACGACAAAATTGAAATTCAATGATATGGCCGGTCTAATTCTCAGCGAAGAATATAGAAGGAAGGCATCGAGAATTTTAGGGAATTTCGGGAATGCTCTAAACGTTGAAGGAAGAGGAAGATCTTCGAACAAAGGTGGTAATAAACACGGGCAGTCTAAGTCGAGAAATAAGTCAAAGGGACCGAAAGACAAGGACAGGTGTTGGCATTGCGAAAAAAAGGGGCACATGAAGCGTGATTACATGGCTCTTAAGAAACAAGAAGGAAGCTCTCAAGGTGGGAATGATTCAGTGAATCTATCTGAGGAGAGTGACACAGAGGCGTTGATCTTGTCTCTTGATGCGCGGAATGAGTCTTGGGTTGTAGAATCGGGTGCTTTGTTTCATGCCACTTTGTCGAAAGAAGTTCTTCATGATTATGTGTCAGGTGACTTTGGAAGAGTCTACCTGGGTGATGATGAGCCATGCAGTATTATTGGCAAGAGAGAAGTTCACTTAAGTCAGAAAGACGGAACGGTTTTGAAGTTGAAGGATGTCAGACATGTACCGAGTTTGAGACGGAACTTGATCTCACTGGGGAAGTTGGCCGATACCGGATATGTGACGACATTCACAAGCGATGCATGGAAGGTCACAAAAGGTGCCTTGGTAATATCTCGAGGCAAGAAGGAAGATACTTTGTACGTAACTTCCGGATCGTATAGTTCACTAGCAGTCTCATTAACTAGAGTGAATAGGTAGTTATGACATCAGACGTTAGGATATATGAGTTAGAAAAGGATGAAAGTGCTATTGTCAAAAGGGAAGCTACAAGGGTTAGAGGCAATCGATCTGAAATTCTGCGAGAATTACGTATATGGCAAGCAGAAGAGAGTAAGCTTCAAGAAGACAGGACGCGCTCCAAAGACACATCTGTTGGAGCTTGTACACACTGATGTGTGGGGACCGGCACAGGTATCATCTCTTGGTGGATCATGTTATTTTGTTTTATTTATTGATGATACTAGTAGAAAACTATGGGTTTATTTCTTAAAGCATAAATCAGAGGTATTTGATGTATTTAAGAAGTGAAAGGTAATGGTAGAAAATAAGAAAGGTAAAATTGTAAAGAGTCTCATTTCAGATAATGGGGGAGAGTACTGTAACGCCCCGGATTTTCACTAACTTGGAAATTAAAAGTCCTTGGGCATTACCTTCGGTGTGTCGTTTATAGGCGTACCCGCACGTGTGTTCACATGTATTGGGAACTAAAATGAATGTTTTTACCAAAGAAATGATGGAATTAGTTTAGGAGTTGGAAGATCACATGGTTCGGAAGAGTTTTCTGAAGATTGGGTTGACTCGGGTATGTCGCTGTCTGTAGAGACTAAGTAAAGAACCCTGAATTATCAATCCACTCGTAGATTGACGAGACCATCATTAATATTTTACCGGACCTTAGTGTTTTAGCCTATTTGAGGTATTTCAGATTTTTTGAACGGTTTAGATTTGGCAAAAACCCTCTCATTTAAAAGGCGCTATGTTTTGGAAATGCCAAAAAGTTACGATTTGTACTTGAAGGAGAAAATCAAAATCTTTATTATTGGGATTTCAATTTTCTAGTTTTTTATTGAATCCAAATGGGGGGTACTTCTTTATTTACATAAATAACTTAAAGTAAATGGAAACATAAATTAAACATGACATTACATGACATTTACTTAAATGTTATTTTGTAAATAAGGCTGACAAGTAGCCTGGACTGTGTAGGAACTCACTGTGCAGTGTGGGAACTCACTGTGCAAGGAAGAAATTCTGAATTTTCAGAGAAATGGCCAAGGGACGACCGGCCGACCGGTTTGACGACCGGCCGACCGGTTAGGTAGCCGGCCTACCGGTTTGACAACCGGCCGACCGGATGGGTAGCCGGCCGACCGGATTGGCAACCGGCCGATCGGTTGTGCTGCCCTTTTTGGAAGAAAAACGGATGGACAGCGGGATCCGGCCGACCGGATCTGCGACCGGTCGCGGCTAGACAGTTATAAAAGGGGGGTTGCAAACCCCATTTGATCCATCTCTCTCTCATTTCTCTCCTCCACTCTCTTCTCCCCTAAACTCCGAAGCCCTCCTAACTCTCTTTCTCCCTTCTCAAGCCTCCTTTCTTCCTCAAATCCTCTGCCATGCCCGTGGAAATCTCAGATTTTCGAGCTCTCTTCTACCTCCACCTCCGTTCTCACGGTTCTCCAGCTAAAATCCGGTGGCTTTGGGTCGGATTCTCCAACTTATGCTAGGTATGATGTTCCTCTACCTCTTCTTCTATCTCTTCTTTCCATTTTCTTCCTTTTTAGGTCATAAGGGTTAGAAACCTATTTGTTTCCGACGGAATCCTAACCCTAGGGTTCCTCTTGATAGGATTTGGGATCCCGGTCATCGACTGGGTGTGGCCCACGCTTTGTAGAAGCCGTAACCAAGCTCAACTCCGTTGGGATTCCGACGGTGCACCGAATTTGGGCCCCGATTCGTTGAATCGATTTGGGATTTTCCCAAATCCGAGATACCAAAACCCTAAACCCTAAACCCTAATTAAACACTTAATTAGATTAAACCTTAACTGATTAACACTAGATTTGTGATTCATTGTAGGTAATTGAGGTATTCCTCAATTTCCGGCAGTCGGACCGTCTTTGGATCGCTCCGGCCTCATCCGAATCGAGTAATTTCGATTCCAAGGTGAAGATCTACCCTCAAGCTTATTCTCGACAAATCTTAATTAATGATTGGTTGAATTTATACGTTAATTGTTGATGTGTGCATAACATGTTCGATAAAATGCCTCTATGGTTGTTTGATTCATAACATGCTGGATGAAATGCCTGAATGATGTAAATATACAATATTGTAATATATTTATGATTGTGGATGTATGTGGCGCCTGTGTCATCCGGGCTATGTCATCCGGGTCCTTTGGATCGGTCGGGCTAGTCGGTCGGGCCAGGTGCTTAGATATGTTTATGATTAGGTATTTAATAACCTAAATTACTATTATAATAAGGTATCCGTTTCTTTGGATTAAGCTCTGAAAACCGTTGATATAGTGTACTGCCTGCCACTAGGTTGGCAGTCAGGGACTTATTCGATCGACCAAGCGGGACACGATCGACCGATAGTGGCCATTGTTGGTTTGTCATTGTCCACTTGGGTCCATCGAATAAGCCCAACTCAGAGTTAATCATTCTTGTATTTCATTCTTGAATCACATCCTATAGAATCTAGAATACCATCGTTCCCACTGTGAATAATCCACTTAAAACCATATTGCGACTCGATCCACCAAGTCTCATGAGCCAGGCATGGTGGTATGGGACACCGTGTTTGAGCTGTCGGCCTATGCTGGGGTGGTGCCTCCCCGTAGTAACCAGTGAGCATTGACAGGGGTGACCGATTGTTGTTCGAATGGCCCTTGTGACAATGTGATCTTGGGCGATGTTTGCATGCCTGTGCACCATTCGAACGACCCGGGCGTGCATTGGGATAATTCCGAGTGAAACGCCCCGCACCTCTGAATAAATTAATCGTTATTTGATTTTTGAGATATGAGACCTTCCGCTTTGATTTGGTCGTGGCTGACGAGTCACGGTCGAACCAGGCTTTCATGGTAGGATAACTCAACCTGGATCGAGGGGCTACTGGCGATGATTGGCGATGCATCGCAGGGAGCCAGATAGTCCGGTTAGACTTTATGATACGATGTGGTATTCTGGCTTCACCAATTTCCTGAATGAATTGGACTAATAAATACTTTAATTAATCATTCATACATGACATTGCATTTGAGGGGATCGTGTAGCCTGGTTGCTGATGTGGCGCTAGCGCTACCTTGAGCACCTCATGTCATTTCTCTGTATCATCCGAGCTGTGTACTCAGTCACGACTTATGATCTACTAGACAGGTGGACTGTGGATTCTGATACCAGTTGGTCGGGCCAGGGCTTGCCCGGGACATGCATTGTGTGCGGAATCATGACATCCATGCATTTAATCACTAGCCTAGGATGATGTATGATTGTATGTGGACTTACTTAAACTTGATTGATTTGACAACATGCTTAAGAATAATAACTTATATAAACCTGTTTATAATTTAAATATCCCGAGTCTAACCTTGGGGTTATTTCTTCACTATGTTGGCGTTTTGATGCCTTCTATTTGACATATGCAGATGTCTTAAGAATAGGACTAGTTGGCGGCGCGCACGGCGCCTTATAATCTTTTAGCTTCGTCCTTTTGGTAGATGTATTTTCCCTTCCTATTACTTTATTGCGATTCGTATAATTCTCATAGGCTTACACTGCGATTGAATTGTTCATCTAGGGTGTTAGCTCTATATTTTTAGATTTAGTTACCTCCGCTTTGCTTATGATTCGCTAATTGAAATGCGTAACTCTGATGATTTATGAATGGAATGAATATAAATCTGATTGAGGACACACGTGGGTGCATTTTCCACGTGTGGCATTCCTAAAATAGCATTTTATTTAGTTAACACTCGGGAACTCGGGATCAGAGTCTCCGTACTCGGGTGCCGAAATTTCGAGTTGTTACAACTGTGATAAGAGGTTTGAGGAGTATTGTGCAGCAAATGGGATCAAACATCAGAAAATGATTCCAGGACACTGTAGTAGAACGGTGTGGCTGAGTGCATTAACATGACCATCCTTGAGCGCGCCAGGAGTATGAGGCTACATGCAGGGTTGCCCAAGACCTTTTGGGCAGATATTATGAATACTACTGTATATCTCATCAATAGAAGTCTCTTAGCATTATTGGATGGTTGGTTATAAAAAAAAAGTGGATCGGAAAAGAGGTGAACCATACACATCTCAGAGTGTTTGGTTGCACTTCTTATGTTTATATGATGCAGCAGAGTACAGAAAGAAGCTGAATGCAAAGTCCAGAAGGTGCACGTTTATAGGTTACGGGCAGAATGATTTTGGCTACCGATTTTGGGACACAGAATCAGAAAATCATCAGAAGCAAGGATGTAGTCTTCAATGAAAAAGTGATGCATAAGGACAGTGTGCAGCAAAAGCAGAACAAGGCTTATGAGAATGAATTCTTAGAGTTAGAAGAGTTACCGGACACATATGTTACAGTGCCATAGGACGAGCATGCACAGGAGCATGATGAGGCAGAACCTCAGACATTGATTGTGAGGAGGTCTACTTGGGAGAGGAGACCCAAGGTCCGATACTCACCTTTACATTATCTACTGGTAACAGATAATGGTGAATCAGAGTGTTTTGAAGAGGCATTATAGCTAGATACACGGGTTAAGTGGGAGCAGGCCATGGATGATGAGATAGACTCTCTCGAGTCCAATCGTATGTGGGAGCTAGTCACTCTACCTAAGGGTAAGAAAGCTCTTCATAACAAGTGGGTTTACAGATTGAAGGAGGAGTACGAAGGTTCGAAGAGGTACAATGCTAGATTGGTAGTGAAAGGGTTCCAACAAAAGGCAGGTTTCAACTTCACTTGAAATATTTTCACCTATGGTGAAGATATTTATGATTCGCATAGTCTTGAGTATAGTGGCTATAGAGGACTTATATCTAGAGCAGCTTGATGTTAAGACAGCCTTTCTTCATGGAGACCTTGAAGAAGAGATATACATGCATCAGCCAACAAGATCCGTAGCACCAGAAAGGAGAACAAGGGTGGTAGACTGAAGAAAAGTCTAAATGGCCTGAAGTAGGCCCCAAGGCAGTGGTACAAGAAGTTCGACAGTTTCATATCGGGAAATGGGTACAGGAAATGTCATGCAGACCACTGTTGTTACTTGAAGAAGTTTGATATGTCATAATCATTCTTCTTTTGTACGTTAATGATATGCTTGTAGTTGGATCAAGCATGAATGACATCTCAGATATCAAAAGACATTGTTTAAAGAGTTTGCCATGAAGGATTTAAGCTCTGCAAAATAAATCCTAGGCATGAGGATAAAACATGATAGGGAAAACAAGAAGCTAGTTTTGTTACATGCAGAGTACATAGCTAAGGTACTTGATCGATTCAACATAGGAGGTGCTAAACTGGTTAACACTCCATTAGCTAACCACTTCAAGCTTTCTAAGAAGCAAGGAGTTAAGATGCAGGAGGAACGAGACTACATGGCTAAAGTCCTATACGCGTCAGCTATAGGGAGCCTTATGCATGTTATGGTTAACACGAGGCCAGATATTTCTCAAGCAGTGGGAGTTGTTAGCAGGTTCATGAACAACCCCGGGAAGGAACATTGGGAAGCTGTGAAGTGATCCTCAAATACCTGGTAGGTACTGTGGATATAGGGTTGTGTTCTGGAGGATCAAAAATCAAGCTACAAGCTACGTCGACTCAGATTTGACAGGGGATATCGACAACAGAAGGAGCACTACAGGGTATATCTTTACCCTGGGTAGTGCTGCAGTCAGTTGGGTCTCTTAGTTACAAAAGATAGTATCCATTAGTACAACGGAAGCAGAATATGTTGCAGCTACAGAAGGTGTGTAAGTAGATGGTGTGGATGTCAGGTTTATGGAAGAGTTGGGGAAGAAGCAAGCAGATTGCAAGTTGGATTCAGCCTTTCATTCCAAGGTTTTATGGAAGAGTTGGGAAGAAGCAGCAGATTGCAAGTGGATTCAACCTTTCATTCAAGGATCAAGCATATTGACATTAGATATCACTTCATATATTCGTTACTGGAAGATAGATTGATTGCTCTGGAGAAGATCCATACAAGTGAGAACCCTGCGGATATGTTGACCAAGGCAGTCACACGGGAGAAGCTGAAGCTTTGTTCAGCTTTGATTGGTCTTCAGGCTTGAAGACGAGGAGGTGGTGCACTTCGGATGTAGAAAATGAGGGATCATGTGGTGATGTGTTTCCAAGTAGGAGATTGTTGAGTGTGGAGCCAAGTCACACCAAGGCATGGTCGGGCGCTCGGACGGTCTAAGGATCGGGCACCCGATATTCATGTGTTTGAGACAGATGTCTCTGGATTGTTCTGTGAAAGGTCGAGCGCCCGACGGTCAAACTGACTGGGCGCTCGATATGTCTATTTGACCTGTAGCTCTGGACATATGTTGCATTGGGCGCGCCAGCGCCCGACCAGCACGAACTAAGTGCGGAGTTTCTTATTTTGAGTGGTATTTCGGGTTTTACTATATAAAGGGGTGTAAACCGGAATTAGGGTAAAGGGATTAAGGTTTCTATATGTCCAAGGTGAGAAAAGGCAAGAGGATTCGTAAAAGGGACATCTCTGTGCATGGGAGCATAGGAGAAGGTAAGTTTATTGCTTGTAACTTCGTTTTCTTCATAGTGGAAGTTTGCACCCGTGGTTTTTTTACCCTTGTTTGGGATTTTTCCACGTAAAATCTGTCTTGTGGATTGTTGGTTTGTTTCAATATCGCTTCTAGATTATATTTCTTCCTGTTTATCATTTGTGAGTGAGACCGGAGATTAGATCTCGGTTCACCGGCGTTGTTAGTGTGCTGCGCAACACCTCTACATCTGCATCGGTGCCAATTTACAGACCTTTGCCAACACTGGTGCACTTGTCACCTGCGTCAAGAACTTCCCAGAGAGCCGCGGCATCATTCTCGGCCTTCTCAAGGGCTATGTCGGCCTCAGCGGGGCCATTTTCACCCAGCTCTACCTCATATTCTATGGCCATGATTCAAGTCACTGATCCTACTCATTGGGTGGCTCCCAGCCGCACTGTCGGTCGCCTTCCTCGGCACAGTTCGAATTATGAAACCAGTCCGGCAGCTGAATGAGCTCAAGATATTCTACTCTTTTCTCTACATCGCGCTCGCACTTGCCGGATATCTCATGCTTATAATCATTGTCGAGAAGCAGGTCGGCTTCTCTGCTCCTGAGTATGGCGGTCGTTTTGTTCTTCCTCTTCCTCTTCCTCTTCCTCCCACTTTCTATCGTCGTGAGAGAAGAGATTTCAATATGGAAGCTCAAAAACCAATCTACAATGTCCGTCGAGACACAGGAAAAACCGTCTGTATCCATACTTGAACAAGCTCCACCACCGAATCCTTCTTCTCCCAAACCACAGCTGCCAACTAAGCAAACATCACTTCCTGCAGTGCCAATATCTTTAAGATCGCCGAAGAGAGGCGATGACCTACGACCATCCTCCAGGCGCCTGTGAGTGTTGATATGCTAATCATCTTTGTCACGATGTTCTGGGCCACCTCTTGATTGCATTCCCTGTGCCAGGGTCCCTCTACGCACCGTCGGTGATCATCGGATTCTGCTTCGGAGCACAGTGGTCGTTGATCTATGCCATCATATCGGAAGTTTTCGGCCTCAAGTACTATGCTACATTGTAGAATTTCAGTACCATTGCCAGCCCGATCGGATCCTATGTACTCAACGTGAAGGTGGCAGGCCGCTTTTACGATCGGGAGGCGCTGAAGCAGCAGGTAGTTGCCGGCGGTGCTGTTACGGGCAACTTGACCTTGTATCGGGCCCAAGTGTTACAGATTATCGTTCATCATCATTGCAGCTGCGACGTTCATTGGATCTTGGTTTCACTTGTGCTTGTGATCAGAACAAGGAAATTCTACAAGAATGATATCTACACGAGATTCCGAGAGGTGGGCCAGATGGGAACGGCTGAGATATGTGCCGGCCGAAATGCGAATAATGGTGGAGAGATGGATGAAGAGAAAACGTCTTCCACAGCTACGGTGGATGGTAATAATCCTAAGCACCCACTTTCTGGGTCACGCTGAAATAAACAATCCTGACTGTTGATTGATTGATTTTGAATGTCTGCCTACGAAATTTTGTTTTCGGTTGTCCATATTCAGCCATGCACGTATGAACGGTCAGTATTATAGCATTCATGTGTTGCATCTTGGTTGACACCCAAAACATGGATGGTTCTGGTCAACTGAATATCTCTCCATGTGGGCCCCGCGCATGTTGGTGATCTAGAGTAGAAATGTAGGCAAAACGAACTAGCTAGACGGACAGGAGACGATAGGTTGAGGAGGAATTGTAGCATAGGCATTGGACATTGTACACGTGTCTTCAAGTTGTAACCAGTGGGGCCAATGCTTAGTGATCCAGATCGTTGTTCTCTTACATCTCACCATGGATGGACCATTATCCAACTAATCTCCTGGATTGGAGCATCATAGCCATTGATCTTTGTTCCAAGTTGTAATGTTTTTATTTACAATGTAGGAGAATTTTTTAGAACGGTCCATCATGGGCCTACTTGCCAGACTTTAAACCCAAGTGTTACTGTTGAAAGTGCTGCATGCGTATACTTAAAATTAATAGAAAAGATAAGGCTTTTTTCGTCATTTCTCTGTTATCATTACGGGTTAATCGCATCTGCTTTCACAGATTCATTGCAGATTCACCCCTAGAGCCATTGCCTTTGGAGAAACTGACTATTCCACCCTTATTTCATCCGCAACTTCCTGGAGATGTGTGGGCCCACCATTCAATGTGGTCTCTCCACAAAAATGAAACACTTAATAGATTGGGCTGACCCAACTATCAGCTGGGCCAAGTTGGAGGTTTTTAGCTGAAAATTCTGCTATTAATGATTTTTTACACTTCATTCATTTTCTCCAAGGGGAGAATAGATATAACCGGTTGCAAATGGGCCGAATACGTACTTGCGCTTCATGAAACCAGAAAATCTTATGTAAAGCTTAAGGAGATTTTTTAGAGATGATACATCAATAACCGATGATTTGATCCAATGTAATGCTACTATTTAAATCAGGAAGCCTTGAAAATACAATTCACTGATCCAGACTGTTCACTTGGTACAACACACATTTCAAGGCCTACAGTTCAAACATCAAAACGCTGAGATAAATATTACCATTAGAATCAACTGCCTTTCACATGGACGGTCAAGATCGTTTACACAAAATAAGTCCATTCAATAAATTGATCAATGGGTTAGGCCCATCATGGATGGGCTTAGTAGACCCTTCACATCAATCAATTGGTCTATCCAAGTGAACCGATGCAACTAGGAGCATTGTAACTTACAGTATGTACAGAACCATTAAAATGGTGAGACTTAAATAATTTCCCCATCTTTCTTATTTTTTCTTTTTTTACAAAAATGTGGAAGCCAACCACTAATAACTTTGTTACTACACACACCAAAAAAAGAGAGCCCATATAGGGATTCAGGCAGGCGCCACACTATTATATGATCTCTATACAAGACACCATTTAAAAAAAAAAAAAAAAAAAAAAAAAAAAAAAAAATCATCAAACTCTGAGCTATTCGTTCTCCACTTAGGATCTCTTAGAGGGACGATCCCTTATAATCCCAGGCTTGCATTGTCAAGGGCCACCAAGCCTCAAAACTCGTCAGAGGTCTCCTACTTCGACTAGTACACAGCCCAAGCCTAGCTGATTAAGACCTTGTACAAAGCCCAAGCCTAAGCCTGCCTGATTAATGAAAGGGCTTCACTTTTAGGCTCAGGCCTGGCCTTCCGACCGCATATGCCAGGAGTTCAACGAGCCAGCACGATCAATTGACAGCCTTGGAATAGAGTGTGGAGAGAGAAAAAGAGCTTGTATATTATGTAGCTAGTACATATTAACTCAAGTCCTCGTGTAGAAGAGGACTCTCTGTTTTCTAATCCTATAGTAGCACACTTCTAAGAAGGATTTTTTTATTTTTAGCTAACCATTTTTTAATTTAATTTAACAAAAGCATGCTTAACAACTAACCTAATTAAATTAGAACTTGATAATGATTCTTAGCAAAGTTGACATGTTAAACTAAGAAATCAGACAATAAACCTAATGGACCTTATCATGGATAACCCATGGTTAAAATTGTTGGGTTTTGTCATCAATCTTGGACACCAAGGGGCTTCGGGCGACCGATGGAATCGGGTCAGGTGTCCAAAATTTCTCAGGATGTGACTTTTTGAATCTGAACACTGCTAGATCTAGTGATCTGAGATTGTCGCTCGCCCCAAACTCCCCAGATGTATTTGTGAACTCTTTAGACAATCTTAGCCGGTTCGGTCGCTTGACAGGATTGGGTCAAGTGCCCAACAGCAAGCGCTCTTAGGTCAGTTGTATAAGGTTTTACGTGGATTTGTTTTTAATCTCAGTTGTTTCCTATTTAAAGGAGTGTAATGCGGGATCAGCGTGATCGCCGTGAAGGGGCTAGGTATCCTAGAGCGGAGAGGGATTGAGACAGTTCTAGGGTAAGAGAATTAGCTTGAGAAAGGGTTGCGTTAGTCCTTCTTTGTTAGTTTGGATTTCTCTTGTGGGGCTTTGGATCCGAGTAAGTCATTCTTCAGTAATCTCTTATAACTTCTGATTCATAGTGGATTCTCTTTGTACCGTAGTTTCTTTTACCCGTGAGGGGTTTTTCCATGTAAAATTTGGATTGTTTCTTGCATGTTGATTTGCTTAATTGTAGTCGTTTTTGATTGCCATCCGTTTGATTCACGCTTCTGCTATCAAGCATTTTTTAACAAGTGGTATCAGAGAAAAAGTTGGGAGGCAGAAAGAATTTGAGATGAGGTATCAATAGCGTTAGGCATGAGATTCAACATAGAGAAATATTCCGTAAAGGAAAAACATGAAAAGCGACCTGAGACTATGATAAAAGAATAGTTGAAGAAGATGGATCAGTAAACCAATATCTCAATTTGGTTCACTGACTTTGATTGGGTTTGTAAAGTGATAAAGGGAGCACTCGTAATGATGAAGACATGGAAGTGCGGTCATCTTTACAAATTGGTCAGGAGCACTTCTTATGGTGGAGCTATGATGGCTGTAGCGAAATTCATAGTGGTTTTTATGTGGCAAATACGTAAGGGCCACATGAGCAAGCGGGGCGTGAAAGTGTAGTAGAGTCGATGGAGGCATGAGAAGCGGTGGAGCTATGAAGGAGATGAACTAGAGATGGAGAATGGAGCTTAAGAGCTGTGAAACAATGAAGATTGAAGCCACGGTGGAGATTGTTGGGGTTTGTCTTTAATCTTGGACACTAGGGGGCTTCAAGCGACTGATGAAATCGAGTCAGCGCTCAAAATTAGCCAAGATGCACTGGCTTTTAGAATT
>PVNU02003398.1:0-80396 GCA_003013855.2 Liriodendron chinense
AGCATCACGACCAGATTAGCATGGCTCCCACCATGATGTATTGGTTTACCTGAGTCGTTCATACCTTTTATAAGATCATTATAGGATATGGACCCAAAATTGATGCAGATACAATGCTCAAGTGGGCCACACTAAATAGTGAGCGGAATCTGGTGATGTTATTACTACTATAGTAGCACTGTAGTGATGACGTCACCAAGTTCCGCTCACTTTTTGGTGTGGCCCACTTGAGCGTTGGATCTTCCTCATTTCTTGAGTCATACCTTAAAATGATCTTAGAAAATGGATGGATAGCGTTGATAAATGGATACATCACGGTGGGGTCCAACACAGATCTGGTCAGACGCTTAAAGTTCCGACCAGTGGTCGGACGCAATCCGCGTCCGTTGAGTGAGGCCGGATCCGCCCCAAAAACGCTCCACTTGCAACCCGCCATTCGCGGCTTCAATGAAATCGGCGATTCGCGGCCTGCAAGTGCCTACATTATACAGCGATTACCGCATCAGGACCATTCATTAAGTCATCTATTGTAAGGTGGCCCAAAAATTACTCAGATATACTCACCCGTAAATGTGTCACAGGTCCTTGAGAGAAAAAAAAAAGAGATTGGAAAATGATGGCCACCAATAGTCTACGTTCAAAGAACAAATGTGCCCCACTTGATGAGTGGACCACCTTGATCATAAGGCTAGGGCATATCCACTATGGGCCTCACCTGAAGAATAGTCCAGATCCTCAGAATCACCTCTTCCATCTCTCGGAACGAATATCGTCTGCACATCGAGCTTACAAAGAGGTCGATCACATAATCGCAACTGCAACTTGCTCGCGTAGACAAGTGTTTGTGAATACGTGTAACTCGCTAAGTCACACGTCTGTATGCAGAGGACTCCTTGTAAGCCGTTGTGAACTCAACTTACAATCCGGACCTTCGGTTGTCGGGAACAAGCAACCTTGGAGGCCGACAACATTTACGTGAGGAGTCCGGAACCTCTGTAGGTGATTGGTCCAGCTCATCTTGAGTGTGTCAGAGCAATTCAGCTATGACGCAGTGGCATAGACCAATCAGAGAAGCGACGAGCAGGATTTCTCTGCTGGGTTTCAGCAGAGGACCCGGTCTCTTACGTGAGACGTCGATGGGTAGGCTTCCAAAGTCTCCTGCAACACATGTATTGGAGACTCCCTGCAATACAAAGCTACGTGGGCCACCATGATGTCCACTTGAAATCTATCCGGCCTGTTGATGCTGTAAATTCGTCAACAGATGATGGTGAAGACTCTTTGATACTGATGGATGGATGCCGCTGATCTCCTTCTTGACAAAGGGTTGGATCCTGTAGAACAAAAGGAAAACTAAGGGGGGTGGCTGGGGTCCAGCCGTTAGTCCTCCGATGCTTAAGTTAGTGAGATCTCGAAAGATTGAAACTCTGCTTTTTCTCAGTCTTTGTTTTTCCGTACCTCAATAAAGAAGAAGATGTGTCTATTTATAGACCTAGGTTGCAGAGTCGTATCCCCTTTTGAAGCCATGATCTCAGGGGAGGGATTCCCGGATCTTTGGGATTTTCGGAGCTGTCCCGTGATCTTCGAGGATCTTTCGGCGAGTTGGTTAAAGATCTCCCGGATTTTCTTCCCCTTATCACGCACAAACTTAGAGGTTTGCGGAAACAGAATCAGGTCGCAAGGCGGTCGACCTAGTGAGGTCGTTTCTGAAGGCTGCTTCTCTTCCTTAGGTCGGGTCGGTCAGACCCGGCGACCCATAAGAGCTATTCCGTCTGTGATCAGATCGGTTATGAACTGTGCGAGCTGAACTGGATCCGATCTTCAGGTCAGCTCGTATTCTCACCCTGGTGGTGTGGAAGTCAGCTCGTATTCTTCTCACAACAGAAGTCCCCCCACTCCCGAGTCTGGCTCGTCTGTCTCGGGAGTAGCTTGATAAAGAAGATACGTCGATCTGGCTACCCTTAATGTTTCACAGCTGTCGCGCTGCCGCGCCGTCATCTCAACGGGCGGGAAAGCGGTATTTAATGCGTCGTTCAAAAAATCGAGGCGTCATCATTCGCTTGTACGGCGTATCAGCGCCCAACAGAATATTATCGAACGGGGTGATGCCACGTGTCTGGGGTGGCACGTTACTTTTTGTATGCTTCAACCAAGAGCCGCCACGCGGGATTCTCGCATTAAATGCCGAATAGTCCTTCGGATATAAAACTCGAGAGTTAGCGGATTTCTGAAAAAATTCTTTTCTTCTCTGATCCTGCTTTCCTCCCTCTTTCTCTTTTCGGGTTCTCCTTCTTCATTCTCTGTCATCTCTCATCCGGCCTGCGTACCAGTCACTTAGGGTACGCTCTTCTCATCTTCTTAGAAGATCTTCTTCCTTTTTGTAATTTTCAGAATGTCGGAGACCTCCTGTTCTGATGCTATTCCGATGGTGAGGTTTGGAGATTCCGAATCGGACCCACCTCCACCAGAGCATCAGGATATCAATCCCAGAGAATCCCATTCCAGGACAGCCGATCCTGTGAATGAAGAGGAATCTGAGGCTCCTGAGCCAGGAGTTGGGGAGACGGCTCAGAGGGATGCCTTCGAGCTGGACGGGGTGGTCTCGCGGATTACCCAGAGAGACCTAGATAATGCGAGAAGGACGTACGGGATTCCGGAATCTGTTGGTCTTAGGATTCCGGACCGAACTGATAGACCGAGCCGACCTTGCCGGGGAGAAACCGTTATCTCCCTGATGCACCTAGAGGCCGGGCTCAGGTTACCCCTGCACCCCTTTGTGCGAGAGGTCCTTAACACCCTAGGCCTCGCACCAAGCCAGCTCCAACCTAATGGTTGGAGGTGTATGGTGGGATGCTACATATTGTGGCAGAGAGTAGGGAATAAAGACCTGACCTCGAACGAGCTGTTCTCCATGTACAGCCTTAAGTCCTTGGGAGGTCATGGTCTTTATTACCTCTCTTCCCACCCGGGCCATGGGGGCTCGATAGTGACCGGCCTGCCATCCTCGACAAGAATCTGGAAGAGGAAATGGTTTTTTGCGTCGGGGAATTGGGAGGCTTCGGCGGACGAGCTTCGCCCTCTGGAGCATCGGGTCCGAGCTGATTTTGCTCTGCCAGGTCGAGCTATACTTAGAAAATTTTTTGAATTTCTAATGCTTCTCACTTGTCCCTACTTTCCCTTATTCTGACACGTATTTCCTTGTCTTTGCAGCCTCAGTGGCCATTAGAGTAGCTCTATCTGCAGTCCAAGAGAGGCAGATCCGAGCTGCACGGGAGTATCCGCTTGTCGAAAGGAACTTCCGCAGCTTAATTACTGTGGAATCCGTCCTCGAATCAGGTCGGTAATGTAAATATTCGCGTTTTACTTTATCAATTTTCCAAGTGTTGTGTCCTGACACTTTGCCTCGTGTTTTGGACAGGCATGGCTCCGAAGGCGGTTTCTAAGTCCCGCCGAATCCCTGCTCGGCTCCTTGAGCGTGGGGAGAGCTCGGTGGAACCTCCGAGCAAGAGGATGGCCACGGAGGCTCAGGGGCAACAAAGGTTGCCTCGATCCTTCGTATGTGGGTCTGGTCAGCCTCAGGGTTCATCTCCCGCAGGGGGTGAGACTCTGGCTGCCCAGCCTCCTGCTTCCGAGGTTCCGGTTGTCAACGTACCGGACACCTCGGATTCCCGAGCCGAGCCGTCGGCGGGTCGCCCAGCTACTCGTGCCAGTTCGTCTAGCACTCCGACAGCATCGACTTCAGTGGGGCCTGCCCGCACCCCTGCTGAGGTCGGGTCGTCGCGACCTCCTACGGCTCCCCGGGCTTCTCGCCCTGCAACCGCTCCTGGGGTCGAGCAGCGCGAGGACCAGGTCGACATGCCTCCGGTAACGGAGCATTTTGCGACCTGGAAAGAGGGAGTTAACGCCTATATGGACGTTAACCAGAGCATCCCTCAGGATCTGAATTCTCTCGCGACGTCAGATCCTGATCAGATGGTCGGTGTTGCCATCGAGAGCAGTCTCAGGGTAAGCTGACTGTCTCTTTCTTTTCTTCTTTTTCTTCATTCGTTCCACCATTATATTACTAACTGTTGTAGCTTGTCTTTGTAGGACTCGGCCTTGCTGATTATGATCCGCCAGAAGATGGCTGAGCGGACACACCAGATGCAAAAAGCTCTGGTTGCCGCCTCTTCCTGGAAGAATAAGACTGAGGCGATGAAGACCGAGCTGAAGAAGAAGCTGTCTGAGTTGGCAACGGCTCAGACGGAGTTGCAGACAGCCCAAGCTGAACTGCAGACAGCTCAGTCCGAGCTGAAGGTGGCCCAATCCGAGCTGGAAGTGTCTCAAGTACAAGTCCAGTCTCTGGAGGAGGCGATGAGGGAGACCTCAGCCAAGGCCCAGTCTGAGGGTAACACGGTCGAGTCGCTGGAGGCCGCTCTCAAGGCAGCTGAGGAGGAGAAGGTGGACCTGGCCCGGCTTTTGAAGGAGGTCCAGATGAAGGCTCTGGCTGATGCAAAGGACGCAGAAGCCAAGTTTGAGAGGCTGAATGCAATTTCTGAGGAGCTGTACAATCACGGCTTCCAGGATTGCAGGCGGCTCGTCCTCAAACACTTCCCCGACCTCGACCTGACTCCAGTTGACAATGATGAAGATGAAGACGAAGTTGCGAGGGAGGGACCTTCGAAGGGAGCTACTGCCGGGCCATCCAATGCTACCGAAAGCTGAATGTATATTTTTCCCTTTTTTTTTTTTTTTTTTACAATGTAAAGGAAACTTTTTATATCAATGCAAGCCCTCCAGAGGCATTTTATTCAAACGGTGTGTACTGCATTTTTTTTATGCATACACAAGTCTCGAAGTGACTAAGCTCATTGTCATAAATTCGGCCATTATATTAGAACAGTCGTAGGGCTTTGGTAGTAGTGCAGAGTTCAGCTCGGAACGTTAATATTGTTAGGCCGATCTGTTGTTCACAATACTTAGGAAATTTTGAAGCAATTTTTACTGAACCATCACCTCGGAACATATATTTCAGAGGAGATCCCGCTTGCTCATGGATAGTAAATCTTCAGGTGGTCAGCATTCCAGGGGTGGGAAAGGGGCCGGCTATCCATGTCTTCGAGCCAATAAGTACCAGGACGGCGTGAGCCGAGTACCCTATAAGGCCCTTCCCAGTTGGGGCTAAAGGCGGCGATTTTGTCTTTGGTATTGACCTTTTTGAGAACCATGTCGCCAGCTCGAAACCGCCGCTCCTTTACCCGGGAATTATAGTATCGCCTGATCCGTTGCTGGTAGGCTGCCAATCGTATTTGGGATGCTTCGCGAACTTCATCGAGTAGGTCCAAGTTTGTCCGTAATTGCTCTTCGTTTCTGTCAGGTCGGTGTTGGCTTGTCCTGCTCGTGGGTATCCCAACCTCTACTGGGCAACAGCTTCTGCTCCAAAAGCTAAGGAGAAAGGTGTTTCCCCGGTTGTGGACCGAGCTGTGGTCCGATAGGCCCAAAGTACTTCAGGAAGTTCGTCAGCCCAGGCACCTTTCTTCTCCCCGAGTTTTGTTTTGAGATGATTTTTGATAATCTTGTTAACTGCCTCGACCTGACTGTTGGCTTGCGGGTGGTGGGGAGAGGAATACACATTCTTGATACCCAGACCTTTACAGAAATTTTGAAACCTTTTGTTGTCAAACTGTCGCCCATTATCAGTGATTATTGTATTCGGAATCCCAAATCGGCACACGATTGATTTCCAAATAAAATCTGTTGTTTTCTTCTCGGTAATGGTCGCCAACGGTTCTGCTTCTGCCCACTTCGTGAAGTAATCGACGGCAACGATTGCGTATTTCACCTGTCCCTTCCCCGTCGGAAGAGGGCCAATGATGTCGACTCCCCATTGAGCGAATGGCCATGGTCCAGACATGGGAGTGAGCTCCTCGGGTGGCAAGTGAGGAATTGGGGCAAATCGTTGGCATCCGTCGCATCTCTTAACAATTTCTCGGGCGTCGTGCTGGATGGTAGGCCAATAATATCCTTGCCTGATCACCTTCTGCGCTAGTGCTCGGGCACCAGAATGATTTCCGCAACAACCAAAATGGACTTCACGCAACACGTAATCAGCTTCCTCGGCTCCCAAACAACGCAAACATGGAAAAGAAAATCCTCTCTTGTAGAGGATTCCACCGATCATAGTATACCGAGCCGATCTATAGCGAATGCGCCGAGCTTCTTTCTGATCGTTGGGCAATTTGCCCGTCCGTAAAAACCGAACGATAGGGTCCCTCCAATCAGGGGTAGCTGTTACTGGAAAAACCTCCGCTGACTCGTTTGACGATATGCTTCGTTGAGGGAGGAACTCGATGGGAACCATCCTACCGAGGTCGTCGTCGTCTGATGAGGCGAGTTTCGCGAGAGAATCCGCGTTCATATTTTTGCTTCTCGGGACCTGAACAATTTCATACTGATCAAACCGTGACAGCAGCTCTTGAGTTTTTGTTAGGTAAGCTGACATTTTCCCCCCTTTCGCCTGGTATTCTGCGGTCACTTGTCCGACCACCAACTGAGAGTCACTATGTATTTTTATAGATCGGACCCCTACTTCAGAGGCGAGGCGGAGGCCAGCTAGAAGCGCTTCATACTCAGCTTCGTTGTTTGAGGCTCGAAATCCGAACCGGAGAGCATATTGAATTTGGATCCCGCAACCTCGTGAATTGGAAGACCCGTCAACGTGTAATAACCAGGTCGGAGCGCAGTAGTTACTTTCTTGTGGCGGCTCAGAGTTGCTGTCTTCTCCCATTTCGAGAGGTTCAGTTAATTCGACGATGAAATCGGCGATGGCCTGACCTTTGATCGCAGTTCGAGGCCGATACTTGATGTCGAATTCACCGAGCTCGACGGCCCATTTAACGAGACGGCCTGAGGTTTCTGGTTTCTGTAATACCTGCCGCAATGGTTGATCAGTCAGCACAGCTATCGGGTGCGCTTGAAAGTACGGTCTCAATTTCCGGGCTGAAGTGATTAGAGCCAAGGCTAGCTTTTCTATTGTCGGGTATAGAGTTTCGGAATCGAGCAAGGCTTTGCTGACGTAGTAAACAGGCCTTTGGGTTCCTTTGTCGTCTCGGACTAATGCTGAGCTGACCGCCGCTGGAGAGACAGCTAAGTACAGGAGTAGTTCTTCTTTATGGGCTGGTTTAGACAACAGTGGTGGAGAGCCGAGGTATGCTTTCAATTCGCAGAAAGCTTGCTCGCAGTCTGAGGTCCAAATCATCTCCTTGCACTTACGTAGCTGCTTGAAGAAGGGGAGGCATCGATCTGTAGCCTTTGAGACGAATCTGTTGAGTGCCGCAATTCTTCCTGTGAGCCGCTGGATATCCTTCACTGTGCGAGGCGAGCTCATGTCGAGGAGTGCCTGAATTTTTTCAGGGTTGGCTTCAATTCCTCGCTGGTTTACAATGAAGCCCAGGAACTTTCCCGAGCTTACCCCAAAAGCACATTTGCTGGGATTGAGCTTCATTTGATATTTTCGTAATATTCTGAACGCGGTGCAGAGGTCGCAAACATGGTTCTCTGATCGTTTGCTCTTCACGAGCATATCATCTACGTACACTTCCATAGTCCTGCCAAGTTGCTCTGCGAACATCTTGTTTACTAGTCGCTGATAGGTTGCTCCGGCATTTTTTAGCCCAAAGGGCATAACCTTATAACAGTAGAGCCCCCGATCCGTAATGAATGCTGTCTTTTGTCTGTCGGGAGCGTGCATTTGGATCTGATTATATCCAGAGTAAGCGTCCATGAAGCTGAGGAGCTCGTGCCCGGCGGTCGCGTCGACAAGCTGATCTATTCGTGGCAGAGGGAAGCTATCTTTAGGACAGGCCTTGTTCAGGTCAGTGTAGTCTACACAGACTCTCCATTTCCCGTTGTTCTTTTTGACGAGGACAATGTTTGCGAGCCATTCCGGGTAACATATTTCTTGGATGAATCCAGCCTTGCGCAGTTTCTGTACCTCCTCTTCGATGACCATGTACCTCTCTGTATTGAAAGAACGCCTTTTCTGACGGATTGGTTTATTGGTTGGGTCGACGTTTAACCGATGGACCATCACTCCTGGGAAAATTCCAGGCATCTCTTCATGGGACCACGCAAAAATGTCTGCATACTCCTTCAGGAAGGTGATCAGGTCCTCTCGCACCTTGCCTTCTAAACATGCTCCGATCTTGATAGTTCTGGTCGGGTCGGCGTCAGACAACAGAATGTCGACCAGCTCTTCTGCGGGCGACCCGCGCTCCTTCTCTTCCTCTCTCGGATCAAGAGAGGTCGCATGAGAAACGGTTGATACTGTACTTTTATTCTTCCCTCGTAAGGAAAGCTCATAGCAACGACGGGCTTCCTGCTGATCTCCCCTGACCACGCCGATTCCCTCGTCGGTTTCGAACTTCATTGCAAGGTGATAGATGGAAACGGCAGCTTTGAGAGCGCGCAAGATAGGACGGCCAATAATGGCGTTATAAGCGGAGGGGGTATTTACGACAAGGAAGTCAACCATTATTATTTTCTGGTTTGGTTCTTCTCCTGCGGTGACTGGTAGAGTTATCTCTCCTTCGGGCATGATGCTATCCCCCGTGAATCCGGTCAATGCTGTCTTGACTGGTCTCAGTCGAGATCGGTCGATCTTCATTTTTTCAAATGCCGATGCGTATAGGATATCAGCCGAACTGCCCGTGTCGACCATCATCCTGTGGAGTTTTTTATTGGCGACCATCAACGCAACGACAAGGGAGTCGTCATGTGGATGTATGACCCCTCGGGCGTCTTCTTCGCTGAAGGTTATTGTTTGTGAGGTTACCTTCGCAACCTTAGTAGGTCGGCTGGTGATATTGACAGAGGACTTCGATAAGGATGTCCTTCCTTGCCGCACGTAGCTTTTGCGAGAGTTTCCGGTGTCTCCAGTGGTCGGCCCTCCGAAAATCATGTGGATTTCTTCCACAGGGTTGTTGCTTTGCTCCTCTGTCAAGTCGGTGACTCGACCTTCATCTCTCTGTCCATCCGAGCGCTGAGCGATGTAATCCTTCAGGAAACCTTGCTGGATCAGGGCTTCTATCTGTCGCTTCAAGTCAAAGCAGTCCACGGTGTTGTGACCGTGATCTTTGTGGTACAAACAGTACCTCGATTTCGACCTCCTATTGGGGTCGGTTTTTATCTTTGCCGGTCGTTCGAAATTATATTTCCCTTTCTCCGCTAAATACACTTGCTCGATGGTTTTGTTGAGCGGGGTGTACTTTTCGAAACGCGGCGCAGGTGATTTCGTTCGACGAGCGGGTCTGTTCCGGGTCGGCGATCTTTGCTCGGACTTTTGTTCTGACCTGTGTCTTTTTGGGTTACTGCTATCCGGCCGATCCTTATTTTTGGTCATTGGTGGATGAGCATTAACCAGTTCCTCGGCGTTGATGTGTTTTGCCGCCCGATCTAAAAGTTCTGCCACAGACTGAGGTGGATCTTCCCCGACAGACCAAAGGAATCTCCGGTCCCGTAGTCCTCCGATCATGGTGTGCAACAGTACATCTTGTGAGAGGTTTTCAATTTGTACAGCTTCGGAGTTGAAGCGTGCGAGGTAATCTTTCAGGGACTCATCCTCCTTTTGCTTGATCACAGCGAGATGAGTTGAATGCTTCCTCGGGTCAGTGCTCCCGATGAACTGAGTAGCGAAAGCTCGGCTTAGTTGAGAGAATGAGCTGATCGTGTGGGGTTTTAGGTTGCGAAACCAAGTCCATGCCGAACTTGTTAAGGACAACGGAAAGGCCTTGCACATGATATGCCCATTGGCCCCGAGGAGATCCATGCGGACTTTGAAGTTCTCTAAGTGTTCCGCCGGATCTCCAATTCCAGAGTACTGCTTCAACTGGGGAACTTTAAACCCTTTTGGAAGGGGTTCTTCACGAATCTCGTCGGTGAATGGTGACTCAGATGAATCGACCAGTGCATCTACGGCGATTGGGGCTCGGGCCCGTTGTGCTCTCTGGATATCGCCCATTTGTTCTCGCAGTTCCTTCAGCTCGGCCTCCAGTGGGCCCAAGTTGTCGTCAATCCTGTTGCTGGCTTCATGATCGGCTCGTTCGTGTGCGAGACGAGCTGTTCTTCGTTCCTCGAGCCTGTGTCGCAGGTCGGTGGCAGGCAAGCTTGTCGTTGGTCGAGGCCTAGTCTCGGTTGCTCGGCTGGCGACCTCATTCTCTTCCATCGGAGTGGGATGTTGAGAACGCAGCGACGGTCGAGCCTGGTGGGAGTGCAAGGTTTGTTGTGGCTGAGAATGGGTATGCCGAGACCCCTCGCGGTCTCTACCGTTCAACACGGTTGGGTGAGCTAGGCCAGTTAGCAGAGCTTTAATTTCGTCCAGTCGCTGGTCTACATAGCCCAATCGTTCGTCGACTCCCCCCAGTTTTTGGTTTACTCCCCCTACCTGCTCTTCAAGAAGAGACAACCTGACCCCCCGGTTACGGGGTCTCTGTTGTCTCTCCTGTTGGGCAGAAAGAGGAGAGTTCCCACCGAGCTGGATAGCGGGAATTTCTGGAAACGATCCTTCATTTTCCGATATCTGATCGTCTGAAGGTCCATCGATCGCGAGCGCTTTCCCTTTGTACTTTCTTTTTCCAACCATAGTGAAAAAGGAAGGATGAAGCTGAAATCGTCTTCAGTGATCGGATGAGAACACGGCTTTCCTACTATTCCCACAAACGGCGCCAATCTGTTGATGCTGTAAATTCGTCAACAGATGATGGTGAAGACTCTTTGATACTGATGGATGGATGCCGCTGATCTCCTTCTTGACAAAGGGTTGGATCCTGTAGAACAAAAGGAAAACTAAGGGGGGTGGCTGGGGTCCAGCCGTTAGCCCTCCGATGCTTAAGTTAGTGAGATCTCGAAAGATTGAAACTCTGCTTTTTCTCAATCTTTGTTTTTCCGTACCTCAATAAAGAAGAAGATGTGTCTATTTATAGACCTAGGTTGCAGAGTCGTATCCCCTTTTGAAGCCATGATCTCAGGGGAGGGATTCCTGGATCTTTGGGATTTTCGGAGCTGTCCCGTGATCTTCGAGGATCTTTCGGCGAGTTGGTTAAAGATCTCTTGGATTTTCTTCCCCTTATCACGCACAAACTTAGAAGTTTGCGGAAACAGAATCAGGTCGCAAGGCGGTCGACCTGGTGAGGTCGTTTCTGAAGGCTGCTTCTCTTCCTTAGGTCGGGTCGGTCAGACCCGGCGACCCATAAGAGCTATTCCGTCTGTGATCAGATCGGTTATGAATTGTGCGAGCTGAACTGGATCCGATCTTCAGATCAGCTCGTATTCTCACCCTGGTGGTGTGGAGGTCAGCTCGTATTCTTCTCACAACACGGCCCATGCCAGCACACGTTAGGACAACAACTAAAAAACTCTGTAGGTCATTGTGATGTATATGCAATGTCCATGCCGTTCATACGTTCCATCCGTTCATTGTAGGGCATGAGCCAAAAAAAAAAGCAGATCCACTGCGGAAGTGTACCTCACCAAATAATGAGAATTAAATGGCCACTATTGGTAACTTATTAAGGGCTATAGAAGTTTAGGATCATGCAGATTTTTATGTTTTATACATGTGCATATGATTTTATAAACAAATTGGGTGTCAAATAAATATTAATACGGGCCTTAGGAAAGTTTGCAGTATCTACAGTTAAGGTCCATTAGGGCCACTATTTCATGTGCAATGGTCTACTTGAGCTTTTGATTTGCCTCATTTTTAGACTCATGCCTTAAAATGAGTTTGTGGAACGGACAACATAAATATAACATATTCATCATGGTTGGACCCACACTTTTTGCACATATAGAAACACAAGATTCATGCATGATTTGCATGATTTCCGGGACAACAGATTTTATTTTATTATTTTATTATTTTTTACTTTTTACTAGCATTGACACCCCCTCGTGCACCCATCCACTCATACCACAATGGCTTTTTTAAACCACATTGGTTATTTAAAATCATGACATCATGTTGAAACTCTTATGAGTCTACCATGAGGCATGAGTAAAGATCCAATGATGACAAGTTATTATGCCCTAGATGCTGGAATTTATGGTGAGGTTGGGAAAATCAAATGCCCCCGTGTGGCGCACATGACTTATATTCCTTACGCCCGGATACACGGAGAGGAGATTACGTTAGGCTTTGTGAAGTACTATATGTAAAATACACTCTACAGGTAGGATGAGAACTAAAAGATAGGCTTGATTAAAAACTCACTCATACTAGCTACATTAATGAGAACAATTCAAAATTTCTCAAAAGACCACTGAATTTTCATGGAATGGTCTACTCGACTTTTAAAACACGTTAGATGTGTTTAAGAGGTTTGATAAAGACACACCAAATCTCATTTTCATTGTTGCATATGGTGTGGTCCATTTGAATTATGAATCTAAAATATAATTTTTGCCCTTATGACCTAACATTGTGTCCTAACATCAAGTTTAGTTAAAATCTGATGGACGGATTGAAATTTACATTTTAAAGGTGACGTTGCCAAATAAAATATGTAAATAGATGATGTTTCATTAAAAAAAAAAAAAAAAAAAAAAAAAAAAAAATCAAAGTTGGAATCTCTGCATTGACAAAATGAGCCACGACCTGGATCTGAGGATTGATAGGCCATTTAAGTAATATGGCTCAAATAATTTTTTTTTCTTTGGAGTCAGGGTTTATATTAAAATCAAGCACTAGATAGCCCACGATTTACTGATCCTGACCGTTGATCTGACCGGTCAAAAAAATGGACGATGGGAACAGTTCATAACGTCCCACATTGCAAGAAATTATAAGTCATGTCAATGGCCGACATAAAGGACGGTTAAGAAAAACAAGCACATCAATCCGCATAGGATCTGAAATATACCCAAGAATCCGGATCCTCTGCTTTTACCCAGCAGAGAACCTCGGCTGGCGATGGAGGGTCAGAACCGTCCAATCTAGAAGACGTCCAGTACATCCGTCTATAGCGCTGGGCCCCACCAGGTCAGCATCTCGATCACCAACTATGCATCTGCTATGTACTGAATCCTGCACCTCTGCAAACTGTACGTTCACAATGGCTGAGTGTATGAGAATATTTCCAGGCATATACTTTCATTTGAAGTCGTTAGAATCCACGTCACCTATCTAGACCATCCATTAAATCCAGCCTACTCTTCCTAGACAACCTTCAAAAATTCATACTGATCAGATTATCTAAACCGTCCATTTAGTGGCATGTAAAATGAATGTAGAGGATTATTCATAGAAGATAACCCAGCTAGGGATGTTTAGAACCATCTGATGGTTGTGATTTTTACCTAGTTAGGGTAAAATAAGGGCCTGGACCCAATGGACGGTTAAGATAAGTGACGTTAATGTCTAGTTATTTAAATGCAATTATGGGTATGTGAAGGTTTTTAGATCATTACTCATGGCTGAGCACTCCATCCAATCCTAGGAATGCTAACTTTGAAAATTCGCATGTGCACTGTAATTGGGTCTATCAGTTAATGAAATCATGTGGTATGCCTCATGTCGACGTTATGCTGTAGCTGTCGGAATAACGTTGATCATGATGGGATCGGATTAGGTGTTATCCGGGTAACACATTAGTGGGTGTTACGCTTACCTTGTGGGGCCCATCTGGGTGAATGTATTATATATCGACGCGGTTCATTCATTTTTTCAGCTTATTTTAGGATGTCAACCCAAAACTTAAGCAGATCCAAATCTATGGTAGACCACACCACTAGAAAAAAAGGGGTGAATGACCATTGCAAACCTTTTGTAGGTAAAAAATGTTTTGGATCAAGCTGATATTTGTATCTTCCCTTCATCCAGTTCTGATTGAGCTTATCAACTGGTTGGGTGGCAAATAAACATTAGGGATCTGCTTTCGGTGGGCCCTCGGAAGTTTTTAATGGTGGGTGTCCAATCACCATTGTTTCCTGTAAGTGTGGTCCACCTGAGATTTGCATCTGCTTAATTTTTGGGACCTCATACTAAAATGGGCTGGAAAATGAATGGATGGCATGTATATACATCAAGGTGGGCCCCACGGTACGGGTAACACCGTGTTGTCCGGGTAACACCTAATTCGCTACCGATCATGACACGTGTTGCAATACGTACACTAGCTTTTAAGTGAATAGCATGTCCGCACACCTATTTGAACTGTAATACATAACCTGCCTTACCTAACACGTGCAAACATACCGATTGGTACTACTAGAACTATCTGACTCAACTTCAGACTCAGCAGGATTTGGAGTCCAGTTACTATGAGACTCTGGGCATGTTTGGCACTGGATTAAATTGGTATTGAATTACATTACGTGGAATTAACATTATAATTTCACCCTAGGATAAAATTCTTTCTATAAGAAAAACACTATTAGAGTGAAACCTATGTTTGGTAGACCATGGAATTGTAATCAACGAGTCAGATTTTGTGATTAACGTTGATTCTACATGTACATGCATCAATGTGGGCTAATAGATGCAATAGATTTCGAAATCCACTAGGAGCCTTGCTGAATCTCCCGTAGGGAATGGAAAATATGATACTTAGATTGATACATTCCTTCTCATATTTTTCGAACCTAGATGAAATTTACATTGACCAAATGCAATTCCATCCCAACTAATTCCATGTTCTAAATAGGCCCTCAATCAGGCCATATAAATTTGACAAAAAGACGATTATTTAGGACATAGTTTCCAATAAAGGGCAATTCAATGAGAAATGATCAGATACACAGCTGATCTAGCTATTTTTTCTTTTTTTGTTACATACATAGATTATCCTATCCATACAAAACGTGGGCCACGCCATATGTAAAAATCAGACTGAGCCACTCAATGGGTGGGTCACACCAATTCACTACAGTTGTCCATTGATATCCACATCGTGTCCCTCTATATGCATGGAATGGCCAGATTTTTCATTTGGGCTGATCCATCATTATCATGGGGCAGCTCGCCTTTCGAACAGGAAGGTATATTCTACATATGCGACAAGTTGGGGAAATAAAGGCTACATCATAAGTTATAATACAAATGTTGTATGTGATCATTTCTCTAACTTTATTTACGGGAAACATGTAGTGCATGTGGAGAGAGGAAGGGGAGTAAAAGCCGATTTATTCATTTTAAGTATGAAATTAGTTATTGGATCCTTTTTAATGATCAAAGCTGTCTACACCAAAATAATTTTTGAATTGACTTTGTCGGTTTCAAAATAACTCTCAAATTGACGTATTTCAAACATTTGAGTTTTTCAAAATGTGTGGATACCATTCACATTCAAAAGAACAGAAAAATCAAATGAATATCAAAGAAACAACCTATCACAATCTGAGTTTTTATGTATTTATTTAACATACCCCCCATCTAAGGTAGAGTATGGTAGAATATAGCCCCACGTATTGGCCTGTTTGGCTTGCGTCAATAGGATTTAGCAAAATAAACATGGGCTACGATGACAGCATGATTATCCAAATAGCACTATTTCCCGCCTTTTCCTTCTTTTGTTAATTGCCGCGTTATCATCATTTGACGACAGCATGATTATCCAAATGCACATTGGTCGTTAACCCACTTCAGTGGTAAGCATTGTCCGTATGCAGCTCAAGCACACTTGGCTATAGCATTTGTAAAGAATGAGGGAAGTGGAAGTGTTTGTTTGGTGGAGTAATGGTTGTTACAGACAAAGTGTTTGTTTGGTGGAGTAATGGTTGTTACAGACGCACTCATCTACCTGTGCACAAGTCATGGTTGTTGGATAATCTAAACTGTCCAAATGGCTGATGAAATCATTGATGGATCATAACCGACAATTTCACAAGGGGTGATGCAAGCAGGCATGCATCTCTCTCAAACACATTTCACCATTCATGCATACATATGCTAATAAGTAATTATTTTACCGACAAATGTTGGGATAGGAGGGTCGGTAGCGGAAGCAAAGTCGATCACAAGCACCAAATTCAATCAAACAAGCAACACAATGCAATCACAATGCATGCAATCACCCACACATAGACAATCGAATTTTTATGTGGAAAAACTCTTCATGGGTAAAAAACCACGGCACAAAACGACACCAATCTACTATGAATCACAGAAGTTACAAGAGATGGAACCCAAGACCCAAAACCCAAGCCTACAAGAGAAATCCCAAGCTTACCCAAGAAGAAAACCCTCTTCTTCAAGCTCTTTCTCTCACCTAGAAGCTCCCTCAATCCCCTTTGCAACCTTAGTTACTTCTAATCCCGAAAATACACCTTAAATAGGAAGAAAAATGGATTTAGAAACCTCTTGCGCACAAACCGCGCAAGAAACCGTGTTGCATTAAGACACTGCCGACCGGTCGGACACCCCTATCGACCGGTCGGCCGACCTGTCGGATGGGAAAAAATCAACACAGCAGCCTTGCTGCCTTTGGTGTCCAGCGTGACCGGCCGGTCGGACACTCCCACCAACCGGCCGGTGGCCTTTGTACAAAATAGATTTGAGGCGTCCGTTTCCAACAACAAACACTATATATCTTTTATCATAGTAAGTGTAATCATCGTAACATAATGATATCCAAGCAACTCTTTCTGTTATGGCCCATTTGGCACCATGGATTTGAGGAGAAGTGGATTCCATAATATGAGTTCCCATCAATTTCAATTCTTATCAATCCCAGATTTTCTGTTTGGCAGCCAAGATTTGGAGAGAAATCAGACATGAGGGAATGGACGTTGTAAATTTTAATCCCACTATATGCCCAGCGTATTAGCCTCAATTTTTAAATCCATGCCGTTCATCCATTTTTACAGATCATTTTATGCCAGCATCCAAAAAATAAAGCAAATTCACATCTAAAGTGGACCATAAAACAAGAAAAAGTGGAGAGTGAGACTTTTATGATGCACACAAGTTTTGGATTAAACTGAAATTTGTGTGGTCCCTTCATCTAGGTCTTCGTGACCTTATCGACAAGTTGGATGGAAAATATACACCATATTGGGTCCTATAGTTAGGGACACATTACGGTGGGTCCCACGTTGGGGAGGATTTCTCTTCAAATCCCACTTTTTTTAGAAGATTTGAAAAAAAGCAAAAGGTGCCTTTTTGAATTCGGTTAGATTCCTCTCAAATCCACTTCTCTTCAAATCCATGGTGCCAAGCAGAATAAAGCAATCGATTTCTCCTCACTTATTATATTTCTTTATTAGTTAACATATATCAATACTAGTTAATTAAGATATGTATCTATTGAGATGTCTCACGAATCTTTTATATACCTTGGATTTTCAAATTTGACATGGTATCAGAGGTGGGATCTCTCTCTCTCTCTCTCTCTCTCTCTCTCGCTCTCTCTCGTCCTATGTCTACCACATTGGTGATATCAAACGCCGCCTCATCCTGTGTTTACCGCATTGGTGATATCAAACGCCGCACATAGTGACAACTATTTTCCATCAAGGGCTGGTAATTACTAAGGCGTCCTGCGTCTACTACATTGATGTCAAATGCCACACATAGTGACAACTATTTTCCATCAAGGGCTGGTAATTATCAAGGCATCCTGCGTCTACTCCACTGATATCAACCGCCACACATAATGACAACTATTTTCCATTAAGGGTAATTACTAAGGCAACAACCGCGACAATATCCTCCTCTACCTATTAATATTATGGCATGACTATTTCTTTCTTTCTTTTAATTATCGGAACATTTAGAGATATATGAAGAGTAACGGTTGATCTCCTAGCCATTAAAAGTATATATCTACCGAAAGAGCAAATGATGAAATCATTGTCATAAGAATGTCACTAGATCATTTGTTGGTTGTTGGAATCCCATAAGTTGTCAAAAGTGCCTATTGGCCTTGTGCCACTTGTCGTTTGTTCCTATATTCTCATTTCTTTTGCTTTTAAATAAATGTTCATGGTACCTTTTAAACACAAGTTACTCATTTTAGAATACATTGAGTTTGAGAAGGATGTTAGACTAGATTAAGCTCATTTCATTAGACTATGAAATTTCTTCAATAGTTAAAATATGTATTTGTTGAGTTCTATCCAAATCTCTATAAATCTCCTATCGTTGGTTTTTTTTTTTTTAGAGAAGTGATGAAGTTAAAGTTTTCATAGTATAGTTTTTTTTTTATGATTTAACACTATTCACATAAGTGTCAGATGGGCACTAATCACACTCGTTGGGACTTCAGCCATTGAATCGGAGTCATCTCCCAACGAACCAAAATGCTTACACGACGAGTCTCACTTTTGATGGTGGAAAGACAATGAATAAATGCTCTTAACTGATTTTTTATTCTTTCATAGTTTGGCATTTTTGCTTGAATATGGATAGTCACCATATCCTTCGTAGGATCAAAGGTTTGAAACATTTGAGTTGAGAGTTTCCGGGCAACCCATCAACCAGGAGCCCTATATATCACATAAGAAGTTTGGTTCACTAAAATGATTGGACTGCGTTATAGAAAACCTCACTAACGTGTCAAGTAAATAGTTTGGACCACTAGAAGATGAGTGGGTGGTCTAGATCTAAACACCGAAGTCTCAAAAAAATCCTACTACACTAACATCCGGGGTTGCATTCTATACACTAGAAGGTAATGATACGCAGTTAAGACTATATCTGGATAAAATGCTATCAGGGTGGATAAAATGTAAATCATTATGAGGCTGATCAGTTAAATCTTAAGACTGGCTGCCAAGCATGTAAATATTTAGGACCCTTTCAAAAATATTTTCAAATTATCTTAATGCCTTACATTTGGTCAAAATCCTTTCCAATATACTTTGCAAATCTAATGTTTAGGACCTTCAAAAACTACTTGAGTTAAAAAAGAAAATTGCTCCTTCTCAACATTATATATAATAAAGGGTATGGCATGCGCAATGGACGTGGGGTATGGTAGAAGAGGAAAAAAAGAAAAGAAAAAGAAAGAGATGCGAAGGGGAAATGTGTAGCTACAAGTTAGAAGAGTTCCAACCCATGGCTCAGTGGTAGATAGAGTGGTAGTCATGGGTTCAAGTGCCTGTGTGGTGTATGTGTTAAAAAAAATGAAAAAACTATGCGGAGGAGTAGAGAGAGAGAGAGAGAGAGAGATGTTTTCAATGGAGAATAAGCCTAGCATGGGTGGGCCTCAAGCTTGAATTTTGAACTAGTTCAGCAGTGTTTATTGTGTGGGCCTATGAAAAAATATTATTTTTGCCTACCCAGGGCTGACCAACACTAGCCCTAATATGGTGGGCGACTCATCCGCATTTTTCTAATGTTGTGGTTCATTTGAGTTTTAGATTTAGCTCTTTTTTGGGCTGATGCCTTAGCATGAGGCAGCACAATAAGGGCCCATTTGGATGGTAAGTTACTTAAGCTATTTATCAGAGAAGTAACTTATCTTGGTTTCTACTTAATTAGTAGATAAGTATGTTGGTAAACAACATGCTTATCAACCAAAAAGTAGAAAAGCATGTTTGTTTTCAACATTATAAGTAATTATCCCTCAAGTCTGTTTGGTCCCTGCACATCCACCATTCATCATTTGAGGCAAACCTTTGGTGTGAATTGTTCATTATATGGGCAGTCAATCATGTGGGGCTCATCTTGGATGTGGGTCATTTATCATTATGGCCTGACCTTTAATGTGCATTATTCATATGTAGGGCCCACCTTTAATGTTGGTCATCCATCAAGCGGGCCCACCATCAATATCCACTGCCCATCACGTGGAGCCAACTTTAATGTGGACCATTCCAAATGTGGGGCCCACCTCTAATGTGGGCCATCCATCATGTTGGGCCCACCTTAGATATGGGCCACTCATCATTAGGGTCGACTAATGGTAGGTGTCAATGACCAATGTTTCCGGATTTTGTTTTTAGTATACCCATATAAGATAAAAGTCACATGTTTTAGTTTTGAATATACCCTCATCCTCACCGTTCAAAAAAAAAAAAAGAAAAAAAACCCTTGTCCTGACTTAAAATGTCTTCCATCTTCTTTCAATGTTCACAGCTTTCCACCCCTGATAAAATTATTTGCAGGGCAAAAAAATATCTAAAATTTAGTCACCTGGTATACATGATATGCATCGAGGTTCACTAATCTTCTTCTAGGTTCCACTGCATTTATATCTTAGTTGGTCATGAGTCATACATCTTAAGGAGTGTACCATGCTACAGCATTTCTAGACCAACATGCGACATTTGTAGGACATCCGATCAATGCAAGAAGTGGGCGGGCCTATTCATGAAAATAATCCGATGCACTCTTCGGGTGAGCCATAACCATCAAAATCAATGGATGGATAACGATTAAAAAAACAGCTGTGGCTGATGTGATAATGGACCGGTCTGGTTTATTTTGCCGGGCGATCTTCATGATGGGGCCTACCTTTGGTATGTCTTGGATGCCCTACACGAGTCATTGCAAGTTCCATTGAAATCCCTTGTTTATGAAACTAACAATCCCAGATGTTTGATCAGCAGGACCCACTTAGTTTTCGATTCTTGACGTGGTGCAACCATCATGAGTTGCGTAGCGTGATCTCTGTTGGTCCACGAATCGAACGGCTGGTATTGTTTGTAATCGTGTACTGTGGGAGGTCTAGAGTGAGTGAGATGGGATCTAGATGATGAAGCCTAAGATGCGTGGGTGAGGGGCCATCTGGGCCATCTGTTTTGAACGTGGATTAGCTGCGACCCCGGATCTGGGTGCGACCCTGACCGTGAGGCCCACCTTGATGTGCATAGTATATCCACGCCGTCCATCCTTTTTTCCAGATTATTTTAGAGTATGGTCCCAATATTGAGGCAGATATAAATCTCAGTTGGACCACACCATCGGAAACACTGGTCATTGAATGTGCACCATTAAAACACTCCAACGTAATGTTTATTTGCAATCCAAGCTGTTGAAAAGGTCACAGAGACCTGGATGAATGGAAAACACAAATATTAGAAGATTGATCCAAAACTTTTTTTGACCCTAAGAAACTTTTAATGTTGGGACTTCAATCCCTACTGTGTGGTTCACGTGAGAATTTTATCTACTTCATTTTTTTGGACCATGCACTAAAATAAGCTAGAAAACTGGATGAACGGCGTGGAAATACAATGTATGCATCGGGGGGGGGGGGGGGGGGGGGGGGCGCGACTTGGGTGAGACCCCGGAACCAGCAATGTGGGTGGGACCTGAACATAGGGCCCACCTGAATGTATTCCTTGTAGATCCATGCCGTTAATCTGCTTTTCTAGATTGTTTTGTACTATTGTACCAAAAATGAAGAAGATGAAAATTTTGGGTGGACTACAATATAAGAAACACAGGTTAATGAACATTAAAAACCTTTTGTGAGCCACAAAAGTTTTCTATCAATCTGATATTTGTTTTTTCGTTTCATCCCTATCTACGTGACCTTATCAACAGATTGGATGGTCAATAAACATTACGGTGGACTGCAGGAAGTTTTTATGGTCACGATTGAATGATAACTGTTTCTTGGGGTGTGGTCCACCTAAAATTTGCATCTGTTTCATTTTTGGGATTGCATCCTAAAATAATATGAAGAAACAGATGGACGGCATGGATCTACAAGGAATACATCCAGGTGGGCCCTAGGTTCAGGGTCCCACCCACATCGCTGGTTCCGGGGTCTCACCCAAGTGGCGCCTCTTCTCAGAGGACTTGTAAGGTCGCGGGTCCATCAGAAAACTACTCCTGGTGAATGGACGCTCAGGATTCCAAACATGTGCGGTCATATTTCAGTGATCCGAACCATTCAAAAGACGGGCCTCGCTTGGATTGGGAACACCCAAATAAATTCCCCTACATTGAGACATTTCAAACCTTTGATCATTGTGCAGACTGTCAGTAACCGCATCTTCTTGATGCCCTCTAATTGAAGGGCTATGATCTTCCAATCTTGATGATTTTGAAAGGAGCCCCCATCAACTGTGCATCTCATCAAATCAACGGTTTGGATCATAAATACGTGGCCCCACATTCACGAAGCTTTGTTCTTTTGCTGGTGGGGCAGGACCCCCTAAATTCCTGGCGCACGCTCTTTTAATGGGTTGAGTGTGGTTACCTTGTGTTTGTTGAGCTCATTCATTATCTACGGAGATATTCTCTCTCCCCTCTTGTCTCTTTCTTCGGACCTATTCCACTCTTTATTCTTCACATGGCAGAAGCTTTCATACTCGGGGCCGGCGGTTCGTATTCATGCAGTCAGAAATTGCACACGTGGCATACAAGTCAATCAAACGGATGCCAATTTTCCGTCGCCCAGGGGGAGTGAGACCCCGGATAGGTGGGTCGGACCCCTGACCGTGGGGCTCACCATACCATCCAACCATTTTGAAAGCTCATTTTAGGGCATGATCCCAGAAATGAAGCTGACTCAAATCTTAGGTGGACCACACTATAGGAAACAGTTGTCATTAAATCCCCACCATTTAAAAAAAGATCATGGATTCCACCGGAATGTTTATTTGCCGTTCAACCTGTTGATAAGGTCACAAACACCTAGATGAAGAGACCGCACAAATATCATCTTAATCCAAAGCTTTTGTGGCCCACAAAAAGTTTTTAATGGTCAATCACCATTGTTTCCTGTATTATGGTCCATCTGGAATTTTGAACTGATTCATATCATGCAAAACAGATGGACGATGTGGATGTAGATACATACATCATACATCACAGTGGGCCCCACAGTCAGGGTCCCACCCACCTCGGTGGATCCATGGTCTCACCTAATCCGCTTCCTGCCCAAGGGGACAGGTGAGTCGAGACCACTTTATTGGGTGAGTCCCTGATGGTGGGGCCCACATTGATGTGTGTTCTATATGCACTTCGTCCTCAATTTTTTCAGCTCATTTCACGGCATGGTTAAAGAATAAAGCAGATGCAGATCTCAAGTAGGTAACATTGATCATTGAACACACACGATTAAAAATTTCCCAAGGTGCACAGTAATGCTTATTTGCCGTTCAACTTGGTAATAAGGTCACGGCAAGAGAAAACATAAATATCAACTTCATATAAATCTTTTGTGGCTCATAAAAAGTTTTTAATAATTAATAACTACTATTTCTGTCGTGCAGTCCACTTGAAATTATCTACTTCATTTTTTGGACAATGCATAAAATGAGCTGGAAATATTGGAGGCCCATCCTAGACTCACCTAGTGCATGGCCCGCCTAAGCAAGTCCGTATATGCCTAACTTATGTGAGGCCACCACAATGTCAGCATGACTTCCACTCCATCCATGAGTTCGAAATGAGGCAGGTCCAAAACTCAAGTAGGCATGCCGCAAGAAATAAAGGAGATTCAACACCCAGTACCATTGAAACTTTTGTAGTTCCATGATTCATGCTTTCATCCCAGTGAGAATAACTTCATGAAGGGTTGGATGTTACATGAACTTTTTGTTGCCAGGCGCGTTCGACCCTCTATTTTCTATTATGTAGCCCATTTGGGTTTTGGATCTGCTTTTATTTTTGCTCATATTCAGATATTCTTAGGGCGTGTTTGGCGCATGGAATTCAGTGGTATTCGGTGAGATGGAAGTCTTTTTAACGTAATTATTACATTTTGGTGGGATTGGTTTTAATCCCGTGGGATGGTGCATCCAGCGGTAGCCATGTTTGGAAGGGAGATTACAACATGGGATTTGGCATAGATCCCTCCCAGATGTGTTTGGAAAGAGAGGTGAGTTGGTGCCATGACTGTTATGCAACAGCCTGATTTGTTTGGAAACGTGGAGTGCGTGGAGTGCTTGGACGAGGATGGGAAGGCAAGGGCTGCTGTCAAAGCTGTGTGGGCCCCACCATGATGTACTTGTTCAATCCACGCTGGACATCCATTTTTCCACCTCATTTTAGGGCATGGGCCCAAATATGAGGCAGATACAAATCTCAGGTGGACCACACCATAGGATACAGTGGCTATGGAACTTCCACCGTTGAAAACTTCTTGGAGGCCACGAAAGTTTTGGATTAAGCTGATATTTGCGTTTTCACTTCATCCAGGTCTGTGTGACCTTATGAACAGGTTGGATCGCAAATAAACTTCACGGTGGGCCCACTTAAGTTTTTAAGGGTGGGCGATCAATCAACACTATTTTGTTGTAGTGTGGTCCACCTAAGATTCGGATCTGCCTAATTTTTTGGGCTCATGCTCTAAAATGAGGTGGTAAAGGGATGGGCAGCGTGGATAAAACACATTCCCACTGTTCATAAGGTCTCTGCGTCCTCCACGTTCCCACACTAGCAACGTAGCTGGTGTTGGGTGCACCAGCCAATCCGTTTCCGTCCACAAGAAGGCCACAGTTCTGTGGGCCCGACGAGGATGTTTATTTGCCATCCAAACTGTTCATAAGGTCACAAGGACCTAGATGACGGGTAAAAATAAATATCAGATTGATCAAAGACTTCTGTGACCGCCAAGAATGTTTCAATGGTAGACGGTCAATCTCACTTGGTTTTTGCTAATGTGGCCCACTTGACATTTGAATCCATCTCATTTTTGGTATAAATCCTTACAAAGACCATGAAAAATGAATAGACAGTTTGGATATGATATATACCTACAAGTGGGGCCCACAAAACTTGCTGATTTCAATACCGCTTCCAAGTCTATGGTGTACGGTTCGCCAGTCAATCCGCTTCCGGATGGGAGGGGTGGTTTACTCCGGTCGCGGATTGCATGGGAAAGCCTTGGGCAGGAAGCTATCTATCTGGGAACCAGGGTGGGCCCACATTGATTTGTTCATATTAATCCACCCCGTCCATCCGTTCTGGGAGCTCATTGTAGGACATGAAAAAAAAAATGAACCCGATCCAAGAGTCACGTGGGCCTCATTAAAGGAAAAGGTGGTTAGGTAAATTACTACCGTTGAAACCTCCCTGGGTCCACAGTGATGTTTATATGACATCCATACCGTTCATAAAGTCACTACTACTGGGATGAATGGGAAAAACAAGTATTATCCTGATTCGAAACTCCTGTTGCTCCACAAATATTTCAACTGTGGATGTTCAAATGTTACGTTTTCGGCCCACTTGATTTTTAAATCTCAGGTGTTCATTTTTGTTTTCATATCCTAAAATGAGCTCCGAAAATTGAATGACGGTGTGGATTTATCTATGGAACATCACTGTTGGCCCACCAAAGTTCCCAGCGTAGAAAATTATGCGCAAGTACGTTGTGGTATTTCAAACGGCCGGAGTTCCAGCACGAGATTCGATGGTTTCGAGAAATCCCTGCATTTGCAACGGCCGGAGTTCCAGCACGAGATTCGATGTGGTATTTCAAATGTAAATCACTTCTATCCAAACAGACATGCGGAATTTGGACGGTGGGATATCATAATTCCATCCCACGTAATCCCGCCTAATCCCGTGCGCCAAACACGCCCTTAGAGAAATCGATGAACTTGAGTGGATTTCTAAGGGACATTGCAGTGGGTCCAAAGAGCTCCTAGCATAGGAAAGCCATGTCCCAATCAAACTGTCCAAATTGTAGGACCCAGTTTAGACCAATTACATCATATTTTGCTATTGGTGATGTCATTCTTCACCCATGGAAGAAATCTATTGGACGATAAACTAAAAGGGGATTGATTAAGTTAAAATCGAAGTTGAGAGGTGTGTGGCGCCCACCTTGATGTTTGATTACCATCCAAATCAAACAATCTAATGATGCCCCATTGGCTGTCCTCTGTGGGCCTTATCATGATGTATGTGTTTTATCCATATTGCCCATCTATTTTGCAGATAATTTTATGGCATGAGCTCGATAATGACATAGACCCAAATCACAGGCAGACCACATCACTGGAAAAGGGGTGATTGAACACCCACCAGTAAAAGCTTCCTAAGGGCTACTTCCGCTAGTTTTAGATCAAACTGATATTTGAGTTTTCAGGTTGGAAGGAAAATAAAAAATTATAGTGGCCCTTGGGAGGTTTTTAATGGTGGGTATTCAATCACCCCTATTTTCCTATAGTGTGGTCCACCTAAGATTTAGATCTGCCTTATTGTTGAGCTCATGCATAAAATGACTTGAAAAAATAGATAAACGACATGGATAAAACATATACAACATTGTGGGGCCCAAAAAGCACCGACCAATAGCCACCTTGCTACTAGCAGCGTCGGTCCATGTCCATCCACAACTTTTGAATATGGGTCCATCTTGTTATGCATATGTTTCCATCCGTAGGTTAGAAGCTCGATATTTGCAACCCACGGACATCTACAAGACTACGTTGGTCTACATTTAGTCAATCAGGATAATCATTATGGTGGCCCCAACAACTAATAGCCAATGGTTGAAATATTCAAGCCGATTCTGCAACCCTAGACAGGTTTTTCTCCTCCTAATGCATGCTAAAAGTAGAAGCTTGTTCTTGGTCCACACTGGGACAGCGAACCCTTTAGACTGTCCAACTGGTGTAGGTTTCCTTTATACCGTCGGCCATCCATGAGTAGGTTAATTACCAACCTATGGGTGGTCTGGATTCACCATTCATCAAGCCAAGTGTATGGCTATAGGTTATGATGGGAACATTGTAACAACTACGATAGAGACCCATTGCTCCTTATTGTGGACAGCTGTGAGCTGCCCGACAATGTGGGAAATGGGTTCGATCCAGCAGAGCATTGAACGCACTTCATCCAATGCTAATCAAAAAGTTCCACGTGTGCATGTGCAAGCATGGGACCCGTAGTAAAATTGCTTATTGATGAGCTCGGATTAGGTATTACCGATGTACAAGGAGACGGACGAATACATGGCACGTTGCCATTGGCAGACATAGTGGCCCCACACTGTTTGATATAAATGTATCAGATCCATCATATCCCACCAATACTAAGATGCATCATATCCCACCAATACTAAGATACAAAGCCCGCTGCATAAGCCAATGACAACCCTCCACATACCTGCAGCTAATGACAACCCTCCACATACCCGTACGTATCTTACATCTTGGAGTAGTACCTAATTTGACCTCCTTATTAACGGCTCCTTATTAATGGGTCTCCGCTATATGTGCAAGGTGCTATTTCACCGGTGCTACCCACTAGGACATAGCTAGTCAAGGGATCTGTGGGGCCCACTGTGAGGTATGTTTTTCATCCACACCGTCCATTTATTTTAGAAGCTAATTTTAGAGCATGAATCTAAAAAGGAGGCAGAGGCTCAAATGGACCACAACACAAGAAGCACATGAGGCAAAGATGCCCACCATTGAATCATTGCTTGCTCACACAATAATGATTATTTACCATCCAACCCGTTCATACGCTCACATAGACCTAAATAAAGGGAAAGCATAAATATTAGCTTGATCCAAAACTGCTATGGCCCTCAAGAAATTTCAACAATAGGCCCTTAATATCCTCTTTTTATATGACATAAAATGAGCTTTCAAAATGAATGAACGGCTTATATAAAACACATATATCGTGGTGGCCTCATTGAACCCCTGACAGGACCGACGTCTTTAGCTACGCCCTGGTGAAGGTAGTACCCAATCCGCGCCATTATTTCACACGTCGCTTCTATCCGTACAGCGTATACTTTAAAGAGACGGGTGTGCATGCTAGTACGAGTAGGGGCCGAGTATTTAATAAACGTCGCTATATTCCAACCGAAAATTTTCATTTCCTTAATTCCCAAAACAGTTCATCGACTAGTCAGGCTCTGCTCCTTCTACCCCTCTCCAATAACACACCCCTTTCTGTACCCCAGCTCATGTTTTACCGATCGAGTAAAACACCCAAGCTTTGTGGGGTCCACCAATTGTAAATGTAAAATCGATTCTGTTCACAAGGTTTTATCCTCCATTCTAAGTCTGGAGGGACAAATTAGCCAGACTCAGATGAGCCACACCACTGGGAACAATGGAGATGGGATGCCAACCATAGGTTTACGTGTGGGGCCACCTTGGTGTTTATCTTTCATCAAAACCATCAATCAGGTGTAACTGACCACTATGGAGTGAAGAGTCCAAAAATCAGCCAGACCCAAAAATAATACGGGCCCACCACGTGATCTTAGAGGTTTTAGGAGCAATTTTATATTGTTACTATTGGCGTAGCCCATCAGAATTACTTTTCGGCTTGATATTTTCTTTCTAACAGTTAAAATAAGGGTTTTCACCTGATGGACGGAGTGGATTTACATGTATATGTCGGTCCCCACAGAGCTTGGGTGTTTTACTCGCACGGTTCAAACAGACGCTGTAAACGAGTCCTCTCTTCTCTTCCGGGCCGTTCCGTCTCCAAGGGTATCTTCATCAGAGCTTTGCTCGAAAACATACCGACGTATTGAAGTACCATACATCGGGATTTATCCTTTGAATCTGGGTCATCTTCCAATGATCCAAACCGTTTATACAACAAGTCTCAGTTTGTACAGTGGAAACTCTACAAGTAGAAACTCTCAATTGGATTATTTCAACCCTGATCATTTCGCTCTTCTGCTTTGATCATGAGCCGTTAATGTAACCTTTGTTTGATCTTCGAAACAACCAAGAATTGGTAATGGATAACTCTTCAATCTACACCATTAACCATTTTCTTTTTAAACGTCCACTTAGTAGTCATGAACCAGCCACTTGATGGCCATAATTGTATGGTTAGTACCAGCTGATGTATTTGTTTCAGCATATGATCAATCCACAATGTGACTCGTGATTTGGATGGTCCAGATCAACATACATGTATGCTCCCTCTACAATTCATGAGTCACCACCATTCATGAGAAAGAGGGCAAAAATGCATGAGAATGTAGCCATAACCACGTCAATTTAGCTTACGTCTTTTTGGTGGAAACTTTGCATTTTTTTGTACATTTAAGTAATAGCTAAATGCCAAAAATGTACAAAGCCTTTTATAAATGCCTTTTATAAGAGAAACTTTAAAAGTCCAACCGATTGGTCGATCAAACTAGCTTAGATAATGGTGGTTAATTAATGGTAAGATGACTTTTGGGAAGGGGTGGGTGGCTTAGTAGGGTCTCACTTTGGCTTTTATATGAAATCAATCCCAACACCATCAGGTGTGTCACACCATATTAGGCTCATGGTCTAAAATTCAGCCCCATTCATGATTTAGTGGATCACACAATTGCGAACAATATAAAGTCAAGTGCCCTTTGAACTGTTTCTCTTGGTGTGGCCCACCTAAGTCACAAATGAGCCTGATGTCTGGGTCTCAGACCTCAGTTTTAGTGTGACATCTAATGGTTGGACAGGATTTCATATAAGCATCATGATGGGCTTTATAAACTGATAGTATTTGCGGAAGTATAGGCCTCTAGGATCCGACGGTCTCCACGATGAGAACCTTTACAAGCCAAGGATGTGCGGTGCAATCCAACTGTCCGCCTAACTGCTACAGGAACAAGTAGGTCTGATCACCCCTCTGATCCTACGGTGAGAATAGTTCCCGAATCACAATCAAGGGCTTAAATTGAAAAGGACGAGCCTAATGGATCTTTCCTTTTTTTTTCTCTCCGTAGGAATTGTTTTATTTTCACTGCTTTAATACAGGAGAGAGTTACCCTTTTATAACATATATACGAGGGATAAAAGGGATATGACGGTGAGATGAGATGAGATAGGGTTTATCCTTATCTCATCTAACCACCTCCGGAATTTGAAAATCAAATTCCCGGAAGGAAAATGATGGAAGTGGATGCGGAAACATCATATAGGCCCCAATCCACAAGTGGGCCCCCAAATGTCCACAACCAACATAACATCAAGGGCGGATGTCTCTCTCTTAACTGTTTTCTTTGATGTGGCCCACTGATTTCTCACTTGTGATATTTCTATGGGCTCATTGTGATGTGTATGTGGGATCTACTTCGATCCTTTGATGTGCAATCTCACTTTATGACAATGCTAAAAAAATTAGGCTGACCTATAATTTAGGTGGGCCACACCAAGGAAAATAGTTGGGAGATAAGTCTGTCCTTAAATTTTACATGGCGCACTATGGTGATTATATGAATCTACTCCAACCATTAGATGTCACACCACAACATAGTCTTGGGGCCCAAAAATCAAGCTTATTTGTGATTCAGGTGTGCCACATGTTCAAAGGGTAAGTGTTGCCCTTTGCACTGTCTCCAATGTGTCGCCCACCTAAATCTTGGATGGGACTGATGTTTGGGCATTGGGCTTAAGCTGGGGTGACACAATTGTCGGTCAGGGTGGATTTCACATAAGCATCATGGTGGGGCTGCCAAAGTTGCCGCCCCTTTTATGCGTGAAATAACCATCCGCTCCCCTTGTATTTATTAACATTAATTTATCACCATATGAAAACTGATATGATGTTCAACCCGCTTGGACTTGAAAGTTTCTCTTTTTTATAAACTATAAATTTTTAATTGCATAGAGGTGGAGTTATCTAAATAATAATTAATTTTTTTACAACGTCAACAATAATAATAATAGTAGTAATGATGATGATGATGATGACGACGATGACGACGATGACGATGATGACAAGAGGGTGAGTCTTCCGTTGGTCAACATGGGGCTTCTATGTTTGGCACCTAATTTGACATATGAGGCCCATGGTTGGTTTATCTGAGCCATTGATCTGATGTACCCAACATGGATGAACCATGATAAAAACATATCCCAAGTGGGAAGATGTGGACCATCAAATATTGTCTTTTATCCATTACATATGGACTATTGGTGCATTTCTTATTAACCATGTATTTACATGCATGCTGATGGTGAAAAGGTTAGAGATGACTAAATGAAGAGATTTATGATCATGCTTTGGCCATGATGAATACAACATATCAACAGCTCAGATAAACGAACAATGGTCCCTGTGTACCGATTCAGTACCAAATGAAGAAGTTCCATATTTGTTAAAAACAAATATAGAACTTGGCCTTAGGTAATATTGCTCTATGTTGTTGTTACCGAGGGGAGACGGTGCGGGCTACATGCAAATAGAGAAAGAGAGGGTGCAGGTTACACACACATAGTAAGTGCTCAGAGAGAGAGAGAGAGAGAGAGAGAGAGAGAGAGAGAGAGGTAGGTGGGGGCTACATGAAAGAAAGAAGGTGGGCCCGTGCTACATGCAGGGGAGGGTGGGTCTGGGCTAATCATATCAAAGATTAACAATAGATGAAATGCCTTTGAGCAAGTGACGTCTCACCACTCGTGATGTAATGCAAATTAGTTAAAATATGAACCGTTGGTGGATAAGCATACAGAGTCATGAAAATTATTAAATCCCATTCCCCATGTTTTAAATCCTTTCCTCTGTTGTTTTAAAATCTAAAGTTTACAACTCTTCCAAAGCTAATTGTGTGGGTAAAATCATCCTTTGGCTACTCTAAGATTATTTAGGCAATAGCATTAATTAGTACTAGGGGCAAAGTTCTCTATCATAGGTTAATTAGGACACCCTTGTTAGACACAACATTTACACTTATGGGCCATTCTATTTTGATCATATGGGCCCCATCGTGGATTGACCATACCTCAAAGACCTCTCAAATTGGAAGATCTTAAAAAACATGTCAGCATCATCACCATGGACATGGATTGTCTGATATAATATGTGGCAGGAAGTTCCTGAGGTAATAAGCAAGGTAGTGTCACCATGATGTTTGTGAAAATTTCACCCCGACGGTCCATTTTTTCAGATCATATTATGACATGAACCAAAAAATGAATTAGATACAAACTCATGTGGGCCACACGACAGGAAGCAATGAGAATGAACATCCATGGTGGAAACATTCATGTGGTCACAAAAGTTTTGTATCAAGCTAATATTTGTGTTTTCAACTCATCTAAATAGGAATGATCTTATGAGAGGTTTGGATGCCATATAAGCATCACGGTGGACCCAGGAGAGGTTTCACTAGTGGGCATTTTTTTACCCACTTTTTCATGTTGTGCAACCCACTTGAGTTTTTGATTTACCTTATTTTTAGGCTCAAGTTAGGCAAAACAGATGAACAGGTTGGATTTCTGGCAAACATTATGGCGGCCCACCTAGCTTCTTAACACAGGAACTTCTTGCAACAGAGTGTCCACATCGCATCACCATCACCATTGGTATTATTATTATTGCCACTATTTAAAAAAAATTAATGCCTTTATTTGGATTTTGTTAGAATACACCCTCATTCACTGAATGAGTATGTTGGACTTGAGCCATTGGATCGGCACTTCTCTACCTGAGCTTTGGATATGCTCCAATTTTGGGCTCATGGCCTAAAATGAGCTGGCAAAATCGATGGATGGCGTGGATAAAACACATACATCACGGTAGGACCCATAGAGTCGGGCCACCACAGAGGTCGGTAGTGGCAGGGTCACCATGCAATCTGCGTCCAGCTAATTAAACAATAGGTGCACGACCGTTTTTAAACTCCACGATATTCACATTAATCTTAACTGTCAAACCATCCAAGTATTTAGTCCTATTAAGGATGGAGCATAGCCTGAAAATGGCACTGATCAAGTGATCCTGACCATCCAACTGGTTCGTCTCAAATGTACAGATAAACGTAATATCACAACTTGAAAAATTACCTGCTGTACCGTCGAGTTTCCATCCTGTTGCTTGCAACGGTTTCTCACAATACGTGAAAATTACAGTGATCCATGGATATGCATATTGCACAAGGATATACGTGTCAGAGATCTGAGTCATTCATCGGGTGGGTAAATTCAAGGAAACACATGTAAACGGTAGGGTGATTTGGACGAGAAGAGATTGAAGAGGTAATTCACAGATTAAATGCCAACATGGAACTCATGCGACAGATCCAGTCCGTTCATCAGGTGGGGGCCATCATTAAATTCCTGGTCTGAACGTTTGGAAGGATTACACACCGAGTGGTCCACATGTATGAGAAAAATGGACGGTTAGGTAAAGATGATTATCGGTTTATATACAAAAACAATATGTGGTCCATCTAATAAGTGGGCCTTCTTGATTTGGGTGACCCAGGGAGCACACACACAGTGCTGGTTATTGCAATTAATTGCCTCAACAACCACAATTGCAATTACTAGACCGTGGAAGTAGATTGTCCTCTTGAATTGTTGGGATTGGGCCATGTACTGCTGTTAGAAAAGAGGGTGTTGCCCATCTTTAACAACAACACGAGGATATGGCTAGTGAGATTTGATTAGGCCATATGCATATGCCAGAGATGGGTCCACATAAAACATGAATGAAAGCTATTCAGTTCATCTCTTGCAGCAGCGCATTGTCCAGTTAAATATGGCAACCTGGGTCAGTGGGATGTCACAGGAAGTATTCACTTTCGTAGACCACTAGTTATTAGGTGCTCATCCAGTGCTTTTGATGGCCTGGTAAACACTGCATCTTCTTGTCATTACTGCGCATATTGTAACCTGTATGGACAAGATCAGAACCATCCATTTAACAGTTCAAACCATCTATGTACTAAATGAAGCAAAAAATCACAGTGTGGCCTATCCTAACCACTTTCGATCAAAGATCAATTAAAACAAAAAGATGAAAAAAAAAAAAAAAAAAACCCATCCATTAGATTGTTATGATGGTCCAATCAAGGCAATTTTGGAGGCCCACTGCAGATCGATCAAGAAGCGCATAGACCCATGCTTGGGATGATAAAAGCCATGTGCCATGTGTACATAAGATGGCCCATAAGATGGCCCATTGGATCTCTCCCCTTATTTCGTGCCAGACATGTGCAACGGTTTTTCAGCAAGTAGGCCATTATTAAAAACAATGTGAGGTGACTACGTTACTGTACTACCAACTTCACATTATTTGTTATTATTATTATCATTAAAAAGAAATGCCCCAGAGCTCTTAGAGCAGTTAAAGTTATTAATGCTCGTAGTTGCATCAGTTCAAATGGACAGTCCAATGGATCGATCTTAACTGTCCATTAAGTTCAGAAAACATTTCATGGGCTATTATGTCAAAATCACTCCAATGAGAATATCCCATCCATCCTTGACTTGGGCTTATTTACCATAGCCATCCATTTTCAAAGCCATGGATGGGATGGTTTGGATTGCTTAAGAAAGTGATTATTTAGAATCATAAGCAATGGTCCCAACAATGATAGATCAAATTGTTGCTTAGGCCCCATCTTTGTGTAAAAGGCCGTTGATCAAATGGTTAATATCTTTTTTATATTAGTCTAATGTTTTGAGCTAGACCTAATGAACAGTCCAGATTAAATGGATTGGACTGTTTAACTGTTCCAATGCAACTAGGAGCACTATATAAAATACAATGCTCTGGGATCACTGGAACATTTCTCTCATAAAAAAAATCAGTAGACTTAGGTGAAATATTATTACAAGTACTATTGTATTATTTCACCGACAACACATCCTTCTTTTATGGCCTTTCCAGGTCCCTTCCTTTTTTACCTCTCTTCTTTCTTTTCAGCTCTCTGCACCCATTGTACTTATATTTAAGATCTCTGAACCAGTTACAGGAATCTCCCATTACACAGTCTCTCTCTCTCTCTCTCTCTTTGAATCTCTCATTACTCTCTCATTATACTCTCTCTCTCTCTCTCTCTCCTCTCTCTCTCTCTCTCTCTCTCCCCCCCCCCCCCCCCCCCCCCCCCCCCCCCCCCCTGTCCTTTCATACAAAATGGTACAATCAAAAAAATTCAGAGGTGTGAGGCAGCGCCACTGGGGCTCATGGGTGTCTGAAATTCGGCACCCGCTTCTGTAAGTGCATCCACAAGTTGGTTTTTCTGTTATTTTAGGACAAGGTATATATAGTCTCTAGCCATGTTCTTGCATATGTGTATAATCTCTATAGCCATGTTCATCTGTGTTTTGTTTCAGTGTAATTTTTCTTGTGTGGGTTACAAGTCATGTTCTTATACATATTCTTATATGTGTGTATGGTGTCTAGCCATTGTTCATGTTGTGTTTTGTTTCAATGTACATTTTCTTTTATGTGTCACATAGGAAGAGGAGGGTGTGGCTTGGTACGTTTGAGACCGCTGAAGAAGCCGCCCGGGCATATGATGAGGCTGCCGTGCTGATGAGTGGCCGTAATGCGAAGACCAACTTCCCTATAGTCAGGACCCCAGCCGGGGATGCTGCTTCCAGCGGCATCCAGAAATCTCCATCGTCACCGACAGGCCTATCGGCAGTCCTCAGTGCCAAGCTCCGTCGGTGTTGCAAGGCACCGTCACCGTCCCTGACATGCCTGAGGCTCGACACGGAGAATTCCCACATCGGCATCTGGCAGAAGCGAGCTGGTGCACGGTCGGATTCGAATTGGGTCATGACGGTGGAGCTCGGGAAGAAGAGCGAGGATGTGCCGGGATCAGTGTCGGCATTGCCGGAGGCGGCAGTTGCATCAGCAGATGTTCGTGGGGGTGTGGAAGAAGAAGATAGAATTGCATTGCAAATGATAGAAGAGCTGCTGAACAGGAATTGTCCTAGCCCACCAGCACCACCAAGTGACAGTACTTTCATTGGGAAAGGGAGTCTTCTCATGTAGCAGTTCATACCAGAGCTTTTATGGGGCTGGTGGCTCATGATGGTAGGTGTTCTTCTATATATATGTTTCCTATTTTCCACAGGAGTTATGCTTTTCACACATCTAACTTTTGTGTGATAGTATTCTTACGGGTCTAGACTCCTATGTTAGTTTTGCACCCACTTAAAAAATGGTGGCAACTCATCCTCCTCACTGTGGCACTGATGTACACCTATCCTGACCATCCAAATTGTGGGTCCCATTGTGAGCAGAGATCTATAAAATCACACTGATCAAGAAATCCTAACCATCCAATTAATGGCCATCAAAATGCACGATTAAAAGAAAACAAAGAGTGGGCCAAATTCAAAGCGACAAATCATATGGTTATTGTTATCTTCTCAGTGTAATTTTTCCGTCATGCTCCATCCACAGCTGGATCAGCAATTTGGACGGTCTTTATTGCTGTACGACCATGCCATGCGTACGTTTGAAAAGCCACTGCTGATTTTTTGAATGGTGCGAGACCTAACATAGGATTCTAGCCCATGCTGGTGTATGTAAATAAAGAAGTGACTTTCTGAAAAATAATAATGTAATACAAGGTCTCATTGGAAATACATATGTGGAACAATAAGTTGATAAATGGAATTAGGTTATTTTAATTTCTCTCTTCCCCAATTTTTTTTTTCCAGATTAATGATTTTCTATTTCTTTCGCTTACCAAACAATATTTATTTTTATGTCTAAGCGCCAACTTCAATTAAGACACTGAACACTCCAATCAACTAGTCCAGACCGTGCATTAGGTCTGTCATACATGGGCTACCTTGGATAACTCACAGTGATTGGACCATTCTAAGTACCATTAGTTTTAAAGTCATGGATGGGATAGTCCAGATTGCTAATAAATGTTATTCTTAAAGCAATCAAAGTGGATCTATCACGAGACGTGGCAGTAATTTGTGCCTGTAGATCATAAAACTTGTTGAAATGTATGTCATTTTAGTCAAACAGATTATATATATTTCTTTTTATTAATGCTTTGTTTATTATTATTGTGTATGTATGGAATAGATAGGATTGAGATAGATTTAGTTGAGAGACTTAATCAAGATCTTTGTTTCCTTTAAGAATGAAGGAGGATAAGTTTCATGTAAAATACATTGTGATGCCTAACTATTCAGATTTTCCTAAACTTAGAATATTTTCATGGCTAGCTAATAAGCCATGTCATTTTCATGGCTAGCTATAGGCCATTGTGTATTGTGTGACTATTGAGCTCATAGTGAATCTCCACCATAGGATAGTGTGTGAGCATGTGTTATTGTGTACATGTGTATACATTCATTAGATCCAGTAAGTCCAGTTGGATTACTATTTGCTATTAACTAGTATTTCGTATGCTCGTTAGGATTGCTCTCAAACTTGAGGACCTATAGTATTAATGGGGACTTAACTAATTACTTTCATTTACTAATATATATGTGAGTTTTTTAGGTGGATTATGGTGAGTTGAGTGGTTATCAAGTTTCTAAAATTCTCAAAAAAAAAAATCACAATTCTTATGGTTTGCTTTCTGTAAGAAATTGAAATGATTGATTAACATGACCAACCAAACTTGATTGTGTAAATTATTTTTGTTGTTATTTATGCCCACCCAACAAACCTGGATCAACCTTAAGTGTTAGAATATTGGATCTAACACCACCTATCAAACCGTGTACTTTGCGAAAGCACGTTTAGGAATATAAAATATGGAACAATAACAGTATAATAATAGAATCACCAAATGATAAATCAATCAAGTGCAAGAACATAGAATTTTACGTGGAAGACCCTTGCGGGGTAGAGATCCACTATAATCAAAAGTCTAAGAGTTATACACCATTCACCTTCTTAGATTACAAACTTCTCAATCTCCCCTTGCAATGCGCACCCTTGGAAAACCGTTCTCTTAGAGAGAAAACTCTTAAGAATCGTATTAACTAAGCTCTAATGAAAAAAAGTCTTAAATACCCGCACTTGTGTAAAATTGCACAATTTCTTTGGCTGGACTTTCAGTTAGACTGAACTAATCCTTTGGTTGGACAAAAGCTAGCCGACAAAAATTCCGGTTGTAGCTAAAAACCTCCAAATCTTCATAATGATGAAACTCAAAAATATGAATAATTTGGTCAGACTGAGCCCCTACTTGGTCGGACCGAAGACTGGCAAAACTATCTAGTGAAAAAATTAGAACTTCAGCTAAAATTTGGTTAAACCGAGGTTGGACTGAATATTGCCTCCTCCGCACAATTTAATTGGAATAATCAAAGGCATATGTACAACAATTTTGATTGAACAATTGATTTCGAAATCATCATATATATTCTTTTGTAAATTCAACAATTTTAATTTTTTTAGATGACTAAGTAGATCCTAATTCAAAAGGTGGGGGCCTTAAGGATATTTATATAATAAAATGAAATACAATGATTGTGTACATCATTGTACGATGTATACAAGGATTGTGTACATAATCACTTAATATATAGTAGTGTGAAATGAAAAAAGAAATAAAGAAAAGGAAATGGATGACTTTTCTCGTGATGATATCTTCAGCTATTTTTTTAATATCTGCTTAAAAAGTGAAATTTTTATGGGATTTCCATTAGCTATCCAAACAAGCTCAAAATAATAATAATAATAATAATAATCTATGTTTGAATAGTGCTCAAAAAAATATTGAGAAACATCATTGGATAATCATTGCAATATATTTTTTTTCTTTTCCTACCATCCAAACAAGTCGTTAGGGTTCATTTATGTGTGATCCCCAGTTAAAGGCTAGGATTGTGGAGCATTGTGAGTTGTTGGACCATGTCCCATTCTCTCTTGGCAATTAGAAATTAATGGTTGGGATATCGTCCGTGTTTACCACTTGTGCAAAAACGTAATACCCTGTGATCAAGTGCTCCTGGAGCACTATAAGTAATTGTGCTCCTACTTTCATTGGCAAACTTGGGCAGTCCAATAGACCAATCTGGGTTGTCCACTAGATCCACCCAAATTTCTTGGGCTACCCTGTAAAAACCACTGTTCCAACAATTATATCCATCTGATCAATTGCGCGCCAGTAAAATGGACAGTTAAAATCATTTATAAAAGAATAGGCCTAATCAACAATTTGAACCTTCTATTGATGGGTCCATCATAGATTGCTCATGAAATCACTTTCTCATCCCATCCATGGCTTGGAAAACAGATGCATATACCATAGTTAGTATGATTTCCCCTCCAAGTGCATGAAATGGATGCTGAAGCTAATAGGATTTAATAAATGAAACCTTACCTGCTGGTTGTAAGCCATTGCTGGTTTTTTTAACTGTACTGGCCATTTACATGCCACCAATTAAACGGCTAGGATTGTCCAAACAGTGTCACTTTTGGACTATGGCTCATCTACCACTGGATCTATCAAACGGACTATTTTGATATCGTCCATGCATGTATGCCATGTTTGTAGAAATGACATGGAGGCATGGACCCCTTTCTCTGTGTATTTATCTAGAAACTTAAAAAAAAAAACCAGTATATATAAGAATACGAGTGGATTGATGAGCATCGAGAAGAAAACATTCATTTTCTTCTATAGCATTGGTTTAATTGCAGGGGATTTTAGTCAAGAGAAGGGATTTCTAACTAAAATTTCCCAATTTTGCTATTCTTTTGTATGGTTTCTGAATCAAGAGAAGGGATTCTTCATGAAAACTAGAAAAGAAATCCACCCAAGTGATTAATCACAACAAAAGTTCATGCAGTTCAGCTAATTAACCATCAGCTTGGATAGGGATCTCGCATCAGTTGTAAGAAAAGACCTCCAATTTTTTCTCTAATATCTCAGATTTTTGCCTGTGTGCATACACTACCGTTCATCAGGAGATCTATGTCGTTGTGTTCCCAATACTAGCAGCCTTCTGATGTACTAGATTAACCTGAACAAAATTGATGTAAACAGAAAAAGATGACTAGATCGATAAAAGATAATCAATTCTCCAACAAAAATCAATTTCTACCGAATGGAATAAATCATTGATTGTATCTCAAATTACGGTAAAAAGAAAGATGGCCGTGCGATTACGGCTACTAAAAAAGGTGAAAACATAATAAATCAGTCATTACATATGCTCCTGATTCACCCAAAACAAGTAATGTAATGTGATACTAATTATGTATGAATTTAGAGATGTAATTAAACAGCTTTCTTGATTTAATACAATCGAGTAAATGACACCGATATATCTATATTGGACATTTATCCACAAATCCACATCATTAGATTTCCCATCTACATTGATGGAAGTTATGTGTAATCACATTTGTAGGATTCAAGCCGTTGTTATTAACAAATCTAAAACAAGAAGACACTAAACTGAGACCTGATTTTCATTGAAAAGTCATTATCCTTGTTAGAGTGGTATGTAGGGTAGAGATGGATAAATGAATGAAAATGATTTTTAGTCTTTTAAAGAACTAATCTAGGAAAACACTATGCCAAAATCAATGCAATTGAGTACGACTACACCACTACTGATTGGACCACATAAGCAGCGCCCGATAAAAATTACAAAAATACCACAACTTGGGCGGGTCTATTTCTTATGTGGACCGACAAAAGTGACGGGCCACTAGGATTAGAGCTACTCACATACCTATCATTCTAAATAATTAGATGATTATTTCACTAATGAAATCTTTATAAATCTATGTTAAATATTATTTAAAAAAAAAAAAAAAAAAAACCAAGGGCCTAAACTTCAAGAGTAATAAAAGAACTGATAAAAATGCCCATAAGTGGGTGCCAGCGCATGCACTCCAACAACCAAGAATTAGTATATCTTTTAAAGATGGGTGTCCTAAAGGGAGGGGTGTAACATGTGAGATCCCCAAGATTCAATGGACATCCCATTTTCGACCTAACATAATTTATGTGGATAAGATCCGGATCAGGCCCAAGGTACTGTGATCAAAATCAGTGATGGTGTGGGGACAACATAGGTAGTTGGCCCATCATAAATGTGCCATCTTTCAATGAGAGAGATGTATTTAATTAAGACATTGGCTTAGAGGGGCATGATACATCAGAAGTAAAAGGCTTTTTTTTTTTTCTAAAAATATTTAGGTGAGAAGAAAGTGGCTTTGGATGTGAATTCTGGTGTTACATGGGAGTTGGGTGACTTGGTTATTTTAAAGGGGGAACTGATCACCTACAGGCAAGCTACCGCAACTTGTGGTACGGTACCGTCTTTCCTAACAACATACCAGTTGTGTAGGACATCAGTACCATAAAACGGTAGGTCCCCATGAGAATCACCTAGCATAAAAATCAACCTGGTTTGATCATCAAGTGGACCGCACCTTAGGAATTGATGGCAACTGTTGGTTTGACTCAACGCACATGTGTAGCGCACCCAATGAAAGCAGATCAGCCTGATTTTCGACCAAGGTGAGGGGGTCTATTATTTTCATGGTACTAGTTTCGTAAACAAGTGACAAGTTGGCGGGGAACATGGTATAGTACCACAAGTTGTAGTACAGTCATCTGTAGGTGAGCAGTTCGCTTTTCAAGACATATGGGGGATGTGAAGATTAAGTTGTGTTGGAGAGCCTACAAAGTGTGCAAGGGTTGGGTGCTCAGACTAGTTGGCCGACCGGTCTGAACTTTTGGCCCATAGCACAGCAAGATTGCTGGACAGTTTTTGTGTGCCCTAGATCGATCAGGTGATCGGTCTGTATGGGGCTTCGACCAGTTGGGCGACTGGTCGGTGGTGAGGCAACGTGACAGGTCTGTGTTGTTATTTTCCCCTGGATTGTTTTGTGCTAGCTCCAACCGATCGAGCGATTGGTCGAATGCGCACGCGGTTTTTTACGCAGTTATGCGGTAGTGCGTAATATATTTCTAAATTGGGATTTCTTGCTATAAATATGGCATGTATCCGAACTTAGATGTAATCTTAAGGTGTTCAAGGTTTCCTAATTGCATTAGGAAGAGGGGAGAGTATTTTGAGAGGGAGAGAGCTTGGGTTTTCTCGGTTTTCCTTACTTGTGAGCTGTCAATCTCTGTAATCTTCTGTTAATCATAGCGGATCGCTTTGTGCCATGGTTTTTTACCCGTTGAGGGGTTTTACCACGTAAAATCGGATTGTCTCTTGTGGTTGAATGCTTGTGTGGTTTGATTTCATTGTGTTTCTCGTTTGATCTTATATTTTGCTGCAGTGTTGTTTGGCTTCCGCTTCCGCTGCCGGCGACCATATTCTCAATAAGTGGTATCAAAGATAAATTTGGGGTAGAGTATAATTCAGATCTGAAACGAAAAGATGGTATCAAGCACAAGGTTCGATGTCGAGAAATTCTTCGACAAAAATAACTTTGAGCTATGGAAGGTGAAAATCAAATTCCTTCTAGTTCAGCAAGGGCTTGATGAAGCTCTTATAAAGCGACTTGAGGCTATGAAAGATGATGAGTGAATGAAGCTCGACAAGAAGGTTAGAACTTCGATCCTGTTATGCCTTACAGATGATGTCCTGTATCACGTCACGAAGGAGAAGACTGCGGCTGATACGATGACAAAGTTAGAGAAAGTTTATGACAAGAAGTCTTTAGAGAATCTCATGTATCTGTTGATGCAGTTATTTACCTTGAGGATGGCTGAAGGGACGGATGTGGAGGACCACTTAAGCACATTCAATAGGCTGGTTTGCAAGTTAGTGGAGATAGATAAACCAATGAAGGATGAATATCAAGTATGCATCCTGCTGAATTATCTTCCAGATTCATATGAGTCATTCAGGGACTCTGTGTGCGCAGGGAGGGAGACCATTAACATTGAGACCGTTATCTCAGCCTTCCAGTCGAAGGCGGTGAGAAAGAAAAGCAATGACGTGAGTTATCGCTCTTCCTCAAAGGCACTGATTATGAGGGGAAGAAATTCTTAGTATGGTGGAGGATATTCAAAATTGGGATCTAAGGCCAATGGCAAAGGGAAAGCTAAGGTGAAGTGTTGGAGTTGTGGTCACGAAGGCCACATGTGAGGGGATTGTCAGAATCCCAAGTTGAAGCAAGAGAGGTATGAAAATTCTTCTGGAGAGGGAGCTAATACCGTAGAGGACGGTGGCGATCTTCGTGAAGTTCTGACTGTATCTGGCAAGAGATCTCACGACAGAGAGTGGATCCTAGATTCAGGGGCTTCATGTCACGTTTGTCCTGACCGGAGTTCATTCACGACATACAAGGAGTATAGTGGTGAATCGGTGTTTATGGGCAATGGCTACGCTCATAAGGTGGTGGGTATTAGTACGGTGCGCATCAGGATGTTCGATGGGATTGAACGAATCCTAGAAGATGTGAAGCATGTCCCCAAGATGAAGATGAATATGATTTCTCATTATACACTCGAGGCGAAAGGGTGCGTGTTCATCGGCCACGATCGTTGTTGTAAAGTGATGAAGGGGGCACTCGTGTGTATGAAGGCACAAAGGTGTGGCCATCTTTACAAGTTGATTGGGAGTACAATTCACGGTGGAGCTGTGGGAAAGGCAGCGAGATCCATGGTTGCTTGTATGTGGCAAGTGCCCAAGGGCCACATGAGAAGAGAGGAAAAGGGCGTGAAAGTGCAAGGTTAGGGTGGATTGAGGCACGAAAAGTGGTGGAGTTATGATGAAGATGAGATGACGAAGCGAGGATGGTTTGATTCGACGTTTGAAGCCTCAGTGGAGATTGTTTAAGAGCCTTCAAAACGTGCATGGGTTGGGTGCTCAGACCGGTCGGCTGACCGATCTGAACTTTTAGCCCATAGCACAGCAAGGCTGTTGGGCAGTTTTCGTGTGCCCTAGACCGGTCGGTGCTGAGGTAGCGTGACGGGTCTGTGTTGGTATTTTCCCTTGGATTGTTTTGTGCTAGGTCAAATCGGTTTAACAATCGGTCAACTGCGCATGCGGTTTCTTACACAGTTACGTGGTGGTGTGTAAGATGTTTCTAAATTGGGATTTCTTGCTATAAATATGGCATGTAACCGAACTTAGATGTAATCCTAATATGTCCAAGATTTCCTAATTGCATTAGCAAGAGAGGAGAGCGTTTTGAGAAGGAGAGAGCTTAGTTTTTCTCGGTTTTCCTTGCCTGTGGGCTGTTAATCTCTGTAATCTTCTGTTAATCATAGTGGATCGCTTTGTGCCGTGGTTTTTTACCCGTTGAGGGGTTTTTCCACGTAAAATCAAATTCTCTTAATGTTAAATTCTTGTGTGGTTTGATTTCATTGTGTTTCTCGTTTAATCTTAAATTTTGCTACGGTGTTGTTCGACTTCTGCTTCTGCTGCCGGCGTCCCTATTCTTAACAAGTTGGTTCGCAGGAACATATGTATACACTAACACGTACTCCTCAAGCCACAACATGAACACATGTATGCACTAACAGTCCTCAAGCCACAACATGAATATCATGCATACCTAGCTTGGATACAATTAGGCCTGCACATGAGTCGGGTTAGGCCCAATCCTGGACCGAACCTAAACATATTTTAAAGGTTTAGGTTTCGGTTCGGGTCGTGACCGAGTTGGGCTGACCCAACCCTAACCCTACCCTACTTATAAAACATTTAATCAAGATAATTTCTTCATAATTATTCCCAATTACCACAATATCGTCTACGTACATTGTAACAATCGTGGTTGTTGCCCTCAATTCATTCAGTCAGGCCTCTCATGTGACCAGGGGCCTAGATCGGATGTATGTGAACAAGTATAATTATGCGGGCGTACCAGAGTTTTCCTAACTCAAGGGTTTTGATTGAATTGTTTGTGCCCCTTGCACCAAGATGGGTAGATTGGAGACTGGACCAGAATTCATGGTCCTCTCAACCACCGATTATTGCTCTTCGTTCTCAGGAAATTTGTGTAAGGGTAGGGGTTAGCCCTCACGGATGAGTTCTTTTTGCCTTATGTCAGTTAGGTGCAGGACCAACTGGCTTAAGGACTTTTTATTACATTAGCACCTTAGCATGGTATTTCTCAATCAGAATAGAAGATTTGCACATAAAGAGATAGAAGCTAGAATAAACTTGATTGATTTTAATAATATCTTAGCCTTGTTACAACCGTCGTGCGCCGTATATAAATAAAAGCAAGAGATAAAATAAGTACGCGATGCGCCTATTAATACAGAAGATTGAGGCAAGTGGTCAACAAGATATGACCGGGGTATAAACAACTGAATTAAAACTCAGATGAACATGGTGATCTGACAACTTAAAGTTACAGACATTTAGCCTACTCCTAAAATAAATGTACTGTAGCAAAAGCCACTGAGCAATAGCAAACTGAACTAGGGAAAGTAAGACATGAAAGAAATGTAAATGTAAAAGCATATAGATGTGTTTAACGTGGGGCCTCGAGCTCTTCTTTGATTGCTCCTTTTATAGCTTTCCTGAGGCAGTGAAAGCCCCTCATTGGGCTTCTAAGTTTTTCATGTGGGATTTCTGATTATGTAATCTTTCCTAAGCAATCTGGGACTTGCTTTGGAAAGAAAGAGTTTCGCTGTCTTTTCAGATCTTCTTCTGTAACTGTTCCTTCATCGTGGAGATCTTCATGGTCCACTACAAATCTAGCACGGGACTTCTAAAGTTCCTCTTAAGAAGACAACTAGGCCAAGGTCCAGGGAACCTAATGGTTGATCTCTATCGAACATGGCCACCCAATTCCTTTTGATGGCTCACCTCGTCCACTTCAAGATGTTGGACGGTTCGGATCAAAACCTCTTCTTATATTTAACCATCCCCAAGGTGATGGTATGGAGTGTTAAAGGGATCTGATCCCTAACATTGATCTGTCATTTGAATAAATTAGATCTCTCATCCCCTTTATCATCGTATAGAATGGGACCTGATATAGGTCCAGTTGTCCCTTTACAATTTGAGTCTAAGACCATACGTATCAGGGTTGGCTCGGATGTTGATTCGACCTTTCGATCTTCGTATTTTGAATCATTGGGGACACGACCTTGTAGATGATCATATCCATTTATGGGATAGGATATGCTTGCTCGACGAACCTTTTATAGTCATGTAAGGTACATTGTCGCATTTAATGACACGTCAATCGGAGCCACATGGCATGCGACAATTCATCCCCTTAAAGGGTCTGACAAGAGTCTGTACCATTACAATAATGACAGAATACGTAATGTCGAAGGAAGATAAAATTATATATATATATATATATATATATATATATATATATATATATATATAGTGCGAGTCCAGATTCTGTATATGCCAAGCACGTAGTGTCTCCATGTGGCATCCTCCTATTGCTCTATGCCAGGGCACCGAAAATGGGTGTAAACAGAAGTAGAATTATCTTTTTTACTTCACAAATATAGAATAGTTAGCACAATATCATAGAAATCTAACTTAAAGGAGAAGATATTAAAGCGCTCAAACCAAGCACGTGGAGATTGTTTGAGGCCATACAATGCTTTCTCAAAGTGATACACTTTTTTCACTATCCCAAAGATGAAATCCAAGAGGTAAATATGTATAGATTTCTTCATGAAGATCACCACAAAGAAAGGTATTTTTGACATCTAATTGGTGAATCAATCAATGTCAACGAGCAACCATAGAGAGAATGACACGGATAGAGTTCATCTCTTTGCAACAGGGGAGAACTTATCATGATAACCAATTCTTGATCGTTGTGTAAAACCTTTGGCACCTAATCGTGCTTTATGTCAAGCAATAGTTCCATCAGGATTATACTTGTTGGTGTAAACCCACTAGCAGTCAACGATGTCATATCCCCCTTGGGGTGAGAAGCGAAGAAATGCACTGTCACACCTCATATTCCAAGACTAGTCAAGAATTCTAAACTTGATCACCTAGTCACGGAGGTGACTCATTTCTTCAATTGTAACCAACTTAGACATTTATTCCATCCAAACATTAAGAGTATCATAAAATTAAAAAAAAAAATGCTACTAATTTATTGAATAAATAGGTAATTAATCCATGTACAAGGAATTATTCAACTAAATGAACTAACAAAATTTTATTCTATCATTTCAATGAAAACAATAGAAATAATTTTTATTCTTTATTTTCTAGCGCATTTTGCTCCTAGAGCTTCCTCTCCTCATAAGCACGCATTATTTCCTCAAATCACACTTTCTCTTCACGTGGAATATTCTCCCAATCGCATGGTAGCTCTCAAAAAAATTGAACGTATTCCTTTCCTACAATGTTTAGTCTCAACAGAGTTACCTATGAAGCTCAGCAAGCAGTTACTTACACATGATTATCATATTAGGTATAACGATCAGATTGATAATTCTAGAAACACAAACAATAAAGCATGAATAAACAAAATGCAAGAAATCTTCTAATCATCTTCCGTACAACCCAACCAAGGAGCCCACACCGCTCATTAATTTCATCTTGGCCCACCAACTCCACCTGGCCCACACAGGTCTATTTCTAACACACATAGGTTAGAAACAGAGGTTATCTTCACTCAGTCTACCACTATCCCAAAGGCTAGAAACAGAGGTTATCTTCACTCAGTCTACCACTAAATTCATGTGTTTGATGAGTAAACATAAAGGAACAAATTATTATTAATTCCATTCATTAAATCTGGGCTGCTAATCCAATATAACTGATCAGATGCTTAACTTTTGTGGTAGCTCCACAAAGCAAAGGACAACTGTATTCGACAGGTAGGATGATCAGATGATGGACTTTTCCAAATCCAATCGTTCATTTTCTATTTTCATCCGATCTAAATCCAATGGCACAGATTGAGCAAATCACTAAACATTATCATAATAAGATTAAATGTCTGATCTATGAATTTAGCGGTTTAAATTTATAAATCCATTATTTTAGACAACTTTTGCATATATAGTAAGGCCTATTAAACGATTTTATAGGTACGTTGAGCCTACACTAGTTAATATATAGACTTTTATAAATCCATAGATTTATTTAACATTTTCCTCAAGGGTGGGGCCCACATATACAAATAAAATCATTTATGGCCCACCTATCATTCATCTCACCAGTTATTATATGTATTGAATCTACCCGAGATATATATCTAAGAACACAGGCCCATTAACACACTAATAATTCATAATCAAAACTTTCTTAATTAAATCTTTTTTAAAAACAAATATGGAGCTGATCAAAATTAATTGATCACAAAAATGGAAACACACATTTATACCTTTGAATATGTGTATCAATTAAAGAAGGGACCACATTTCCTAGCTATTTCCTCTCTTCTTCTTCCTCATTTTTCAGTGCAGCCCACAAACTGTGTGGGGCCCATCAGATTGTCCCATGTGGGCAGCATGTGGGGGCTGCAACGCTGCCCATGTGGACAGTGTGTGGGGCCCACACTTCTGCCTACACGACAGCTTAGTGCAGCCCACCATTTCCTCTATATTTGGGGTCCACTTTTGCTTCGTTTTCGGTCCATCATGCGGCCCCCCATTGATGCATATGTACAGAAATAATCTAACAGAAAAGAAATATAAAGTGAACACGATGTCACTCACTAAAAAAATTTCGGCCTGCTAGATTGATGACACCCATGCACTCATAGCTCACAATCTGGAAGATCTAATCGTTGGATAGCAATTTTAACTGTTCATTTGGAGATCCAACGGTCCATTTCAAGTTTAGATGGTCTGACTTTTGATCCAGAGTGTGAATCGATGATCCAACAGACAGGTTGTCTCAAAATTGAGATGGCTGGTCACGATCGCCCATCTAATGACTGGTCTTTGTTATTAAAAAAAATGCATACTCCCAAAACTCATAGTATATTACATGCACAAAAGGATGGAGATAATCGATCATATGAGACATGCTTATAAATTGGATGAGCTACAGTTGAATTGGTGCAATAACGAGCAAGAAAAATTATTATGTGTTTGGCACTATAGAGAGCAATGGAAATGTTAAGGGAAGCAATGTTGGCAAGAAGTTTTGGAGGTTTGAGCTTCAGAAAGTGCAGAATTAGTCTCATCCGCTTCCGCTGCCGGCTTTCCCAACATTCCATTCCCAAAAAACACATTATTCAATTCCTTCAATCACAAGTCTGCACCAGAACACAACTGTGGAATGTTTGCAATTCTCAATCCTACTAAATCCATTCAAGTTGAGAAAACCCACCCAATTCTTGAGAAAACCCATTCAAGTTGCAAGTGCAACACCATTAATCAACCCCCATACAGAAAAGAAGAGAACTCTTAAACTTTTTCCCTACTGTGACTAGTTTCAAAAAGCAAAAACAATGGCAGACTGGCCTTGCTGTGGCAGCCCAAAAGATCAACCCACCCAATTCTTTTCACTAAAAAAAAAAAAAAACTAATAATTCGTATCATATTTTATCAGCAAGATAATTCACAAGAAAATCAATTGGCTTGTTGGTACTTAGTTTCTGAACATCCCGACACCTAACCTTGAGGCGGACCAAGTAGTCGGTGGCAATCCAAGCAAAGCTCAGCCGCATGGGAATCCTATCTCCATCAGTCTGTTTCATACCCTCAGATTTCTTGACCCACATTGGGTGGTATGTTACTTGGTACCATGCAGACGCCTTCTGTTCATACAACGTATTCTTCTCATCATCAGTGAGTTGTTGTTGTTGCAAAGACAGTCCAGTGTCCTCAAAAGCCCGTCTAAACTCATTGTGGAGAGCAGCGTTAGCCTGCCTCAGCCTATCTCTCAGATCATGTAGCTGCCGACTGCTGCATTTCTGCATTAACCAAGGGTGCCCAGTCACCACCTCCTCCTCCGTGCTCACCTCATACTGTCCCAGAAGAGCATTCAACTGCCCATCATATGAGCACTTGTAACTCCACGCATCCAAGAGAAAATCTTTCGATCCTGGGACTTCGAGATCCATGTCATAAGGTATGTCTTCAGGGGCACATGTCATCTCCTCCAATGCAACATCTTCATCGGGAATGTCCTTGATTATACGGTAGAGCTTGCCCAACACCTTCTCCGACTTGTAGGATTGGGATTCATCTTTTCCCATGAAGTCTGGGTAGATTTTGGCCTTGAGTTCCTGTGGTATTGTTACATACTTGCCGGTTTTGGGGAAGTCGACAGACATTGCTGCCAGCTCCGCCAGTTTAAGGCACTTCTCATCAAATGCACCATCGTCACTGAGATCGGCATGGACCACATGGGCATTGCAGATGATGCCGAGATTCTCGTTCACCATGTTTCTGGCGAAGAAATCAATTATATCCTATGGAATGAACATGAATTTGCACCATTATCATTTACTATGGAATGACTTGAGGAATGTAGAGACCAGATGATTCTCAAGAAAATGATAAAGACTGGGAATTCTAGTTTACAGAAGCATTCCAAATGATAAGTACAGAAGGTATTACCAAATAGGTAATTGCAGAATTCCTAAAAGTAGAATCAGATGCTAAAATCATAACCCTGATCAAATCTTGGAAAGGATTGGCGAACAGTAACATCATGCAGAATTCTTCAGAATTTTAAATAAGACATTAATATAAGGGGATTTTACTGGAAAATCCATCAGGAATTCTGATTTTTCAAAAGATCAAAGATGCCTTGGCATAAGATAACTTTCAAAAAGAAAAAAATAATAATAATAAAAGCAGAGTTGAGTCCACAAGGTGTGTGTATGGGATCCAACCGGCCAACATGTGAATCTCACCATGCTAATCATTCAAACAAAAAAATCAGGACAATCCAACCATAAGGTTAGCCACTCAAAAACCTCCAGATTCACATGTGGCCCACCTGATGATTAGATCAGTGTCATTATCGATTTGTATGGTCTGTCAGATGGGTTGGATACAAAATCTCAAATACAAGGAATTGGATAAAATATTGGAATTATGACTTCCATAGGTTTCAGTTCCTGGACTCACAACTTTTATGTTTGGCCAACCTCAAACTCCATTCCTGAAACCATAATCTCTCCGCTTGGACCTGAAATTCTTTTCCAGGAATTGAATATATCTGGATACGTTTATTTGAAAATCATTATTAATCACTTTTTTTTTTGGGGGGGGACTTGGAACTCTTTTTGAGGAATCGAATTGCTCTGTATAAATCTATTTGCAAGCCATTAGACAATGAGATTGACACTTAAGAAATTAGAGTTTATGAAGGATGGCAGCACAAATTCTAGTTTGTCAGATGTGTGAAAAATCCAATGGTTCCATCAGGTGGGGCCACAGTGTTATCGATTCTATGAGAAAGTCTCCAATCATTGATCTAGACCATGACCATACATCATGTGGGTCCCACTTTTATTTTCCCCCCTCTCAAAAATCAGTTTGATTTGATGACCCTAATCAGCCATCTATTGGCCAAGGAAATGGTGGTCCGTATTGACTATATTGGGGAAGGTCAGATCATTGATTTTGACCATCCATCCCACTTTGATATCTAATTGCTGTCAAAAATCACTTTGATCATATAAAGCTTACCATCTAATCAGTGGCTAGTTAAATAGGCAATCCATATCGATTATACTACAAACAATCCAATCAGTGATCCAAACCATTATCATTTGGTTCCTTCCAATCTGTCTCAAAGATAAACCTGATCAAATGATCCTAACCATCCAATCAATTGCTAGAGAAATTGGCAGCCCATATTGATGCTGAAATCATTAATATGGATAATCCATCATGTGGTCTCCCTTTTGATTCCCATCCCTCTCAAAAAAGTTAGGCGGTCCTGACCATGCAATCAATGACTAGGGACATGGACAGCCCATATTGACTATACTATGAACAGACTGATCATTTATCTAGACCATTATCATGTGTGTCCCGCCATTGATTTCCCGCCAGTCTCAAAAGAATACACGCCCAGATCCATAGCTCAAGTGGCAGACTGAGTGAAGATAGCCTCGTTTCAACACTAAGGTCATGGTATCGATTCCCATAGTGGGGGTGGCTAACATTGTGACCCGACTAACAGGGGTGGGTGGGTGTACTAACAATGGGGTTTGTGAACTAACCCATAAAAAATAAATAAAAAATAAAAAGAGTCTCGAAAGAACACTTTGGTTGATGATCCAAACCATCCAATCACTGGCTAGGTAAATCGAAGCTCCACATTAATTGTACTCCAAATATTCCAACCATTGATCTAGACTACCCATCATGTGGCCCCACCATTGATTGCACATCCCTCTCAAAAATCGCATCAGTCAGATGACCCTAGCCATCGAATCAATGGCTAGGGAAATGGATTATCTATATTGATTATAATAAAAATGGTCCAATCATTGATCTTGATCATCCATCACGTGGCTCCCACCTTTATTGCCGATCCCTCTCAAAACATCTCCAGAAGGATGATACCAACTGTCCAATCAACGGCTAGGAAAATGAACAATCCATATTGACTATGCTAGAAACAGTTTGATATTGATCTCACTCATCCATCACGTAGAATCATGTGACCAGTGGAATTTTTTTAGCTATAGACCCTTAATGTTAGTGCCATTTAGGTGGCGTTTAGATTGTAAGTTACTTTACATAACCTACATAAGTTTAAAAAGTTACTTATTGGTGGTATCCAAACAGGCCCTTAATGAATGGTATGGTTGTTATCTATGTAGGAAGTCAAGTTCCTAGAATTGAAATAGCACCTTTAAGAGAAAATCCAAAGTTCAAACTTTCCTAACAAATATTTGCTAAAGAAATTGAATGCTCCTATCCAGCTAAACACACTATCTTTAGTAATTTCAGAATCTTAGTTCCTTGAACCAAAGATCTTGGATCCAAAAGGGCCTTTTTTGTGATAAACTAATTGAACTGTAGGATTTCAATTATGAATTAATTGTGTGGTTCTAATAACATAATAAGATCGAGGTATTTGAGATCAACAGAAACGACAGAGTGGGATTCAAATAACAGTTATGCTTGCCTGTGCCCACTGGATAACATGTATGAAAACATTATTTCATTTCTGTTCTAGGATTATCTCATTCATGGTTCGTTTCTCAATTAACAGTTGCATTTCAAAATGTACCCTAAGAAAATGGAAGAAATGAAAGCAAATTGCTAATCAGATAGAATAAATAAGTTGATGTTCAAGGATGTCATGTGTATTGGTAACAACTTATGATCTTCTCTTAAAGGTTTTGTTGGCAAAACTTCCACTAGTTTCTCTCCTTTAGGCTTCTATCGGTGCCCGATAAGAAAACTCTTCAGGGCTTGGACTTCCCTCGTGTTCGATGCCAATTGTCTCACACTGTTGAATACCAAAATGGGAGTATTGAGTTATAAAACAGAACTATTTATAGGAGTTAAGCTGGAAATGAACACCTAGCCCTGTCTTCTTAAGGATTCCTTTAAGAAATTTTTGTTAGAGTAAGCCCACAAGTCCTGCTTGAGCCTCGCTTTTACAATTCGAGATAGTAAGTGACTTAAGAAAAGATTCCTTCACTGTAACAACAATGTTATAGGCCTACTATAAGTGACTAGGAAAAACTTCCAATTGTTCTTGGAGGTATCCATATATTTCCAAAACTTCATTGCCTTGGAACAAATGAGTTAACAGAATTTTCTTTTAATGGTGTTACAAGAATTAAAAAGAAAAAAAAAATCAGAAGAATGTCCAAAATAAACAGAAAATTCACCAGCAAGGAAGAAATGGATTTAAGGGTATTAGCATAATTACATCTTCTCTTCTCTATTTTTTTTTTTCTTGGGTTCACCCTTTGTAATAAAATTATCATCTTTCAAAAAAAAAAAAAAAAAACCATTACAGATTAAAAGGTTCTAGTAATTAGAAAGGCTACAATGCTCAACGAAGAAGACTAGAAGCCAGAGGCACCCACACACCCAGAGTGTTAATGCAGTTCACCACTCAACCCCGAAGACAAGAAGCTTTCAAGGACTAATTAAAAAAAATATCCAACACCCCACAAACCTCTCTAGCGTAAACAAAAAGAAAGGAAACTAGCAATCTTCAATTGTCAATGCCACTGTTTGAATATGATAGTTGCACTACAAGAAAAATGACATTTGCCCAGGAAATTTCTACCTAGGAAATGAATTTCCTGGGTAATAAGACACTTTTCCCGACACAATTCGTAATTCTTGGGTAAATAATGCTTTACTTTTACCAAGGACAATTTTCCTTGGTAAAGGTGATAAACGCCGACGAAATTAAAATTTCATAGGTAAAACACGGATTATAATGTGGCTAAAAATATGAAATATAAAAAAGTTCCAACCTTACTTTTACTGAGGAAAAATTCCTGGTAAAAGCATAATATTACCCAGGAAATTTGTATTTTGTTGGTAATTCCAATTTTTACCGAGGAAAATTTTCCTCGGTAAAGGGTCACTTTTGATGTGATACATAATGACTCTGTAGGTGTTAGGTATGTAACAGTGTAGATTTTTTTGCTTTGTATAAAATATTGAAAAAGGTAAAGTTCTCATTTCTTTTTTTCTTAATCAAATTTTACATCATTTACTCTATTAAGGTGCTATACTGGCTGATGATAAGGATTCATGATGAAATCCATGAAAAAATTTTCACACTTCGTAGAGGTTGGGGGCTGCTTCGATGTGGATGTTGGGGAGATTGGCTCACCATCTGCAAACCACTACAAGAAAAGATGTTATAATGGATTTTGGTTTAATGGCACCAAGTAAGATGGAGCGTTGGTAAACATACCCCTATAAATAGAAAATAACAAAACCTAATCTCATTTCAACCTCTCCCCGCCCCGACTCTCTCTCTCTCTCTCTCTCAACCCCTCAACAGTCTCTCTCTCTCTCTCTCTCTCTCTCTCTCTCTCTCAACCCCTCAACAGTCTCTCTCTCTCTCTCTCTCTCTCAACCCCTCAACAGTCTCTCTCTCTCTCTCTCTCTCTCTCTCTCTCTCTCTCTCTCTCTCTCAACCCCTCAACAGTCTCTCTCTCTCTCTCTCTCTCTCTCTCTGCAACTCCAGCAGCATAGCAATGGAGTGGCGAAGCAACCACTCTCGGTACCACCACCCCGATTGTCTCTCTCTCTTAATCGTGCAGCGAAGCAACCACTCTGTCTCCCTCTATCAGGTCTCTCTCTCTCTCTCTCTCTCTCTCTCTCTCTCTCTCTCTCTCTCTCTCTCTGCGTGCATATCGATCTCGCGCCCAATCTCTCTCTTGAGATCGAGCAATGTAGATGTTGAGTGTTGAAAAAACCCTAATTAGGGTTTTACAATCGTGAATTCCTAAATAGGGATTTTCAAATTAAATCCCTAATTGAATGTTGAAGAAATCCTAAATAGGGTTTTACAATGTTGAATGTTGAATGTTGAAGAAACACTTATAGGGCCTACCACAAGGATATTGAACAACTAGTGATTGAGAGAAATTTCCAATCACTGCAATTTCTAGCCTATATCACATCCACATGGTGGCCCTGTAGGTCAGCCGTGATCACTGCATGTGTGTGCATATCAACATTCCTCTTTTCCCAATGAACCTTCCTTTGCAAATCAGTCATTGGTCTTCATTTTATTTCTATTTGCGGTGTGTTCTGTCATTTTTCTGTTTCAAGAATATGCATGGATCTACATATAATCATGCATTGCTTGTAGAATGCAGCCTCCTACATGTTAGCTGATCATAATGAAGTGTAGTCCTGATGCACCAGTTTACCAATGGGGCCTACAGGTTCTGTTCCAGGCAATTGATCATGGAGTAGGCCATTAGACCAATGGTCTGGATCATGGTTTTCATCAAGTTACCAAAAAAACACAATAACAACAATAAATATGGTCATAATAATACTTAAAATAAGTCACATTTTTGGGATTTGCACATAAATGTACAAAACAAAGAACAAAATCAGGCAATCAGTTCCGTAATATTGATCCTAAAATAGTTTATTCATGGTTTGGTAAACATGTATTTCAGCAAATAATTTAATGGTTAAATACAGATGTAATTGGAGTGGATTTCCACAGAAATACAAATGACACTTCTGTAAGAAGTCATTTGCTGAGGTATACGTTCATTCCTCATTTGCTATAATTGTATCTATTATGACAATATTTATTGTATTTACTGTTGTGGAATCATAACCTTAGTCTCTCTATCCTTGTAGATCTCTGCTACTGGTCTGATTGTATTACTGTTCTGCACCATCTTGAACACGTTAAGATTTTGACATTGTGTAAAGTCTCACTTGAGGTATATGTTCATTCCTATTCTTCTATGAAATTCTTAACAGTTTTGATTTGTGCCACAGAAACTGAGGAACCCACCTTGTAGATCTCTGCCAGAGTATCAAAGTATATTTAGCCTCTTTCCCTTTTCTTCTTCCTCTCTCCCTCTTAATTTTGTTTCCCTTCAAATCCTCCAATGTGAAAATAAAAACCCAATTTCTGACATTTTTTATCCGTTTCTTTTCTTTTCTTTTCAGAAGAAAAGATGTCTGGTGCTTTGATCAATGGCTTAGCTGGCACCAGAGGTGGCATCATCGCTCAGCTGATTACCTACCCTCTGCAAACAGTAATTTTCTTAAGATTTGGGGTCAAATGAAAAATGTCAGAATTGTTTTCTACCATGCATTTTGCTGCTTCTTGGTCTAAGAACTAGAATTGCCTTTAGTTTGTCACAATTAGTATATTTGATTATTGGCCCTACTCCATCTGTGGCACAATTCACTGGTTTTTTGGCAATAATGGCATACACGCATGTAGACAATCCCAAATGTAGCCCCCCATTATAGATGGAGCATACCACGAAAGCCATGTTGATTGGAGGCTCCTAAGCATCTAAATTGTGGACATCAAATGGATAGTTGAAAAAAACAGGTCTGCTTTCCAAATTCAACTAGCAGAACTAGGTGGTCGAGATTGTCCATTCAAAGTAATTTTCATGCAATGCTGTCCACAATAGGGCCTACAATTTGGATAGGTTGGCATGCATCTATCCACTTGTACAGTGAATTAGTTCTGCTGAATTAGCAAGAGCACATTGTAGCCTGTAACTTTGTTTAGCTGAATCATGCTGATTATTTACTTGTAATGCTGTCCATGGTAGGGCCTACAATTTGGACAGGTTGGCATGCATCTATCCACCTGTACAGTGAATTAGTTCTGCTGAATTGGCAAGAGCACATTGTAGCCTATAAATTTGTTTAGCTGAATCATGCTGATTATTTACTTGTAACAAGCAATGTTTGAAAATCTGTTTGGACCTTGACCTGTTTCTGTGACAGTTCGGTCCAACTGCTAAGATCCACTTGGCCCTTATCGGCCCAGAAATCTGCTTAATTGGAGACCATAAAAAAGTGATTAGCTGGTAATTTGTTATGGTTGGTTGTGGTCTAGACCACTGTAATTTCATTTCCCATTTAATTTCTCTGAAGATTTTAGCTTACATCCTACCCATAGATGAGATGGGCTTTACTTATAGATTGGCCTGGTGTAAAAATCAGGCCAATCAATTCATCAGGAGGGCCACAAATGTATATTGTCCTTAGTTTTGGTACGTATGTGCCTATTCATTTGCACCATGGTGTTAATGTTGTGGTAGCGGTCATGAGTTGGGACATAATTTATTTATTTTTTAATTATCATCAAACATAAAAGGGATTTGCTATTCTTCGTTGTAATTCTAGGATTTTTTTTTTTTAATTTAACCTTGTTTTAGTTTTAGTATTATTTGTTTATTTGGGTGAGAGCAGCTATTTTGATATGCCTTTGTAATAAGAAGAGAATGCAGGAGTCCTTTCTTTCACAGTCCAAATGCCAGAAAGCATGCATTTTAGGAATCTATCATGCAGGGGTAGTATGAATCCAATTTTGACCTCAGAGATCTTCCACTCATGATTATTTGAAAAACCAAAGAAAATCACCACTAATAGATAAGACCTGTGCTGCAGGAACAAGGATCCACAGACAGCAATTTGGGTTAAAGAGAGTGGCAAACAAGAATGATCTTCAGCTTAAAGTGGTTCAGACTCTACTCGTTTCTTTGAAGAAAACCTTTACTAAATAGCCTAGTTTCAGACCTCTGAACCCAAGAATGATTTTATCTATGCATACTGATTAAGCTTGAATTTCTGGTTCTTTGGTTTTGTTTAAGGGTGAATTTTAAATTTTGCTTATATAATTCACATGTTTAAAGGGAAGAAATTAGCATTGCCCTGCTAATAAAAAAATAAAAAATAAATAAAAAAATAAAAAAGAAGTCTAGTTTCAGACCTTGTGTTGGAAGATGCTTCAAGGATAGCTAGCTATTAAGGCCCCCTTTGGTAGACACCTAAAAATGAATACTGTCGCATTTTGGTTAGTGGTATTTATGTATTGGAAGCCGGAATGAGACAAGACTCATTTTTATGCGTCTACTAAACATGGCCTAACTAACTCCACTGTGTGATTTGAACAATGGAGAAAAAAGAGATAAAAGATTAACCTATTAAAAACTTATATGGGCCATGCAATGGGAATAATGTACTATCAAATTGTTAAATTCACATAATGTTGTCCACCACAGTTTTTTTGTTAGATTGATTTTTGTTATTCTCTTCATCCTGGTGGGTTGCTTCATGCATTAGTATAGGATTAGTGGGATAGAGCTAATTCACTCACATATAGATGTATGTACGCATGCACATGCATGCATGCTGATTTACATACGCATGCACATGCATGCATATTTATGTACCTGCCTTTGAATTTAAGCTTTAATTGTTGCAGGAAGAGGAGAGCTCATGACTTGTTCTGAAGTGAAAAATCCAATTGTATAGGAAATATGAACTCATAGGCCACAACCATTCACTATAAGAACCTGTGAACTTTGTCAAATCCTATGGCTGAAGAGGACATCGCTCATGAACATCATTTAGGCTAAATTGTTATATCATGCAGTAAAAGTAATTTTTAGTTAATCTTAAATCTAAGATACTACATATAATCTGGATTGTTGATTTTGAAATATTTGCATTACATGTATGCAGTTTCTCAGTAATTTATAACTGCTTGCATATTATCAATCATACTCTGCCAGAGTATGATTTTATGGATTTGAATGCAGAGAGGTGAGGAAGAAAACTGTCCTGCACCTATAACTTCTTCAAAAACTTGTCCATGTCCTTCTCCAGAGAAGATTTTCATCAGAGTAAGTCTACATATGCTCCCACTGTAATTTCATTTCCCGTTTAATTTCTTTGAAGATTTTTTTGTATCCTTAACACTTTTTGCTGTATGTGATTATTAGATACAGCATGCTTAATGCCTCAATCTCATGTCCATCTGTGGTTTTATTGTTAATCTGGTTTGCCTGTGACATGGTTCTAGATGAAGTACAGAGAACATATTCTTGGTTTGATACATGTTTCCCCTCTATGTAAAGCACCCTCTTGGACAGAGTGGCTTTATAATAAGGTTCCTTAACTTGAGTATTATCAGTTTGCAAGCCCAAAAGTATTGGTTTTTATCTGATAAATATAGATGTGAATCATCTGCAGGTGATTTCGAATTTACTGTACTTTTATGAAATGTGTGGTGTGTTGAAGGAATGCTTGCTTCAGCGGTACTTTAGCAAGGTATGCCTTAGTTGCTTTATATGCTAGTATTTCTTGAGATTAAACAGATCAACTCAGGTGCCTATTCTAATGACATTGGCAGGAAGTGCGTGGTAGTGGACAGGTTCCCAAGTCAGACATTGTGCAAGCATGCTGAAGTGTTAGTGCTCTTAATTCTTCTTTGTAGTGAATTTTTGTATGTCTTTTCTAGTCTTTGTTTGTTTGGGGGAGAAGCTGAAGATATTTTAAACATGATAGTTAAGGATCACCATATAGACTAGGTCAGCAGGCCTCTCAACCCAATTCCCATACTCTCAGAGAAAGTCCACATTTATATCGAATATGGACTGTCGGCAATCTCTTCCTAATATTTCATTTATCTTTTGCACATAAGGTCAACCATTGAATATTTGGACTTTTTGGTTGATTAGAACCAATTGCTATCATTTCTTTCTTGACTAAACCTATTGAAGAAGTATTAGGAATTTTCCCTCGAGCATATTTTTGGCAAATGGGCTATCCATCCATAGTGGGGCCAAACTATCAACAGTTTGGATTACTTAGCAATGGAAGAACTAGACTGAAACCAAATAGGGCGAACTGGCCTTGTACCCATGGGTGTGCTCTCCTTTGTATGTCACCATGAGGACCAACTTATCTTTTGCGCATCTTTGCACCTAAAATTCAAATGAGAATGAAAGAGTACCTTGAAAATAATTCCAAGCTCTCCTTCGTATGTCATCATGAGGACCGATTTATCTTCTAGGCATCTTTGCACTTGAAATTCAAATGAGAATGAAAGAGTACCTTAGAAATAATTCCAAAATTATATACATGGCATAAAATTGAGTCAAGATCACGTAGGCATGGATGAATGGAGCATGCCTACATGGTCTAAATCTTCAATTCAAGTTGTATTTAGTTTCATAATGTGATTTGAAAAAGAAAAATGAACACCTAACTGCATATTTTATTTATAAGTTATTAATTACTAATATTGTATTTTGTTTTATTTTGCAGATTGTTTGTTTGTGATAGCGGGGATGTTCGTGCTAATTATTATTATTATTGTTATTATTTTTTTTGTATTGGTGGGATTGATATTTCGATTTTATTCAAAACATTGTTAATGTTGAATGGTCATTTTGATTGGTATATGATTGAATGTTTTATCAGGTGATTGGGATATTGAATATTGAATATTGAATGTTCCAAAGAAATATTGAATATTGAGTGCTTTCAGGAGGTAGGGATATTGGATGTTCCAAAGAAATATTGAATGGTAGGGATATTGGATGTTCCAAAGAAATATTTCGTTGGTAATGAAAAGGATTCTACTACCTTGGTCATAGCTTTTTCCAAGGAAAGTTTTCCTCGGTAATAGTCGCATAATTACCGACGAATTAAACAATAACCACGAAATTGTTGACTTTTGCCAAGGAAATTTTTTGTTGGAAAAGGTCCAATATTTACCGACAAAAAAATAAAATTCTTCGGTAATTACTTTTGCCGAGGGTGATATTACAACGAAAACCGCGACGAACATTTTCGTTGGTAATTACTTTTACCCAGGAAATTATGACATTTAGCCAGGAAAAATTTCCTCGGTAAAAGTCATATTTCTTGTAGTGTTCGTGTTTAATTGTGAATGCTAGTCTATAAGAAGTGTTAGGAAATTGAAGAACATGCAAGAAGTGGCAAGAAATCACAGCACATAAAATCAGGAGTGCAACAAAAAAAAATGTAGAGTAGAAAATCAGCCACTTAAGGAGATGAAGTATCAATGAACTATGACAAGTAGCTGTGGGAAACTGGGAATGGCAGCCTTGTAGAAGAGTCATGCAAATATACTTTACTCACATAGCTTTAAGACATATTGCCAAAGAAAACAAATGAGCCAACGATGCGTATTTTGAACCAATCCTGTTAAAGAACTCAAGTGCGTATCGTAAATCAAGTTCGTTGAAGGAGTTGCACGTGCATCATGACCCGAGTTCAACGCATAACTCGAGGACGAGTTATTTTGAAGTGGAGGGGTCTGATGTAAGACAAGAACCCCCTGATGAAGGGCGTGGATCAAGCACATTCCTATTGCACATGGACCAGACAAAGATCAAGGAAAAGAGTAGGTGTAAATTTTAAGATGGCACATTTCCGCCTTCCACCCGTGTGACAGAAGCATTGCTGTGAATTCTGATCTATAACTCTTTCAGGAATTTCATCTTGTGCAAGCCAGCCTTGACCACTTAGGATTTCAGAAGCATAAATAGCTTCTCTAGCAAATGATGCATCCAGAACCCCCAGCAACGCATCTGTACAAAAGGATGTCCAGATTGGACTAAAATCATGCATGTTCAGGCATGAGGAGAATGTCCAATTGGACTGTGGAACCCACAGTCCCAGCCTGATAGCTTTGTTCACCGGTCAATCCAACTGTGAACCCCACAGATCCAATCAACATATTAGGAAGTAGCACTTCAGAGTTTGATCCTGTCAACCCAAATTGATTGCATGTATGAGAATGCAGTAAGAACAAGCTACCTTAGATTATATCTGGAAAACTTGAAAGTTTGGCTTTCTTTAATTTGACTGAAACTAGAGTCCTTTTGCTAGGAATTGAAGCTAAAAGATAGTAAACAAAACCTCTAAGTGCCATCAAGCCGATATTACAAATGAATCAGCAAACCTTGATTTTGAAGAAAGAAACTTTGAGAAACCCAAAAGAGAAATTATGAGAAATAAAAATAGAGAATTCTGTCTTAAAATTAAAGATTATAATATTATATTAGCATTGAAAAATAAGTGGACAATATTCGAGCAGAACAGATGGGATTACCGGATGAGTGACTTTGTGTTTCTGCTTTTTAACTTCTGCAGGGGTATAATCCATTGGTGACGAGCTCGTCTTGCTTGGAGGTATGAGATTTTCATCCCATGTTGCAAAGTAATGATCTCCATCTAAGTCGCTTCCAGATGCTTCATCTGTGTGTGGCCTTTCTCCTTTCTGAGGGAAAACCAAACAGTCCACAAGATGATGCAAGTCAGGCACATCAACTGCTTCCAAAATGCGTATGTCTCCTGGGTGAAGACATGGGTTCTTAGCTATGGCCACCATCCCTGTGATTACTACTTTTGGGTTCTTTGTCGTCCCAGAAAATCTTGAACCGTGCTTTATAAAGCAATTTTCTAATGTAGGGGTGGATGTTTGGATAAAGCACTGGCCATGTTCAAGTACCCCTCGTTCATCCATGCAACCAATCAAAAATCTTCCTGAAGGAACAAATATCCTTGCTTTCCACAATAGGTCTACTAGCTGGGCAGACCTTATGCAAGATAGCATCCCTCTCAAGTGAGGCTCTGTTGCAGGATTGAAACCAGCACTCAGCATCATGGCAGCACTGTTCCCCAGCTCGGCACATGAAGTGGTAAGGACCTCGAATGCCACATCGGTGTTCTTGAGAATCTGGTTAAGCTTACAAACCATTGAATCCTGCATTCTCATGAACACATCATCAGGAACGCCCAATGCCGAAAGTAATGTCACAATCTGTCAGTTCATGAACCCCGGTTGGAACTTTGTCCATTGGACAACTTCGATTGTTGTGTGGTTAGAGATAAATTTGTTCATGCTCCGTCTCAAGGAAAGCCGGATCCCATCACCATCACCATCTTCAGGCCAGCAAGCTATGACACCCTTGCAACCAGCATATCTGATTTGATAGGCGCAAGGGGGGTTGGCTGTGAGTTGCAATTTCTCTGCCACTTCCATAGCTAGATCAGGTGTTATCTTCCCAATCCCGTCGGAGAAAATGTACTCGTTCCGCTCGATATCAGGAAGTAACATGTTGACTTGCTCGGATGGCACATCAACCGTTGCATAAGTTGATGAGAAACATTGTCCCATCCTTGCCGCACATTTCGCAACATTTTTGTCATAGAATTTTCCCATCCAACTAATGATTGTTTCTACAGTTATATTCTTGTCATTAGCAAAAAACCATGCAGAACGGTCCCTCAACTGATTTGCAGTGAATGCCAGAAAAGAGTACTTCCGTCCACACAGATCAAAGCCACCAGTCAGAATGTCCTTCACCCTTTTAAAAACCATGGTATTCTGCTTGAAGGATTTTGAAGTCATATCCTTCACAATGGGTGCAATGTAATGAGAAAGAACATTGGAATTCAGCATTTGCATGCCTTCATCCATGAAAGTAACTCTCAGGAACCTATCAGCAACTTCTTTGTACTTCCGAAGAACCCTGTTAGAAACCTCCACCTTTGGAAGGAGACAGTAAGCCCGGGTGGGGGTTATGACCAACCTTCGCACTTCAACAACACCATCAGAAACTCTCTCTCTCTTGAGAAGTATGGGATTCTTCAACAACCACTCTTGGACAAGCTTCAGCCTTTCACAAGCATCAAATACCGGGTGTTTGTATGCATTCAAGTGCAACAGCGATGTGATATTCACCACGGCACTCTGGTTTCTCAGTAACCCAAAGAATTCTTCAGACAGCTGATGCTGATTGAATATACCTTTGTGGACCAATACATTCACCAAGAATGTTACATCGAAGCTTATGCCCTCCTTATGCTGCACACAGAAAAAAGGATCTGACATGGATGCACCAAATTCAGGCTCATCCTGGAATGTGAGCGGAACATTAGGCCGACATGCAAAAATCCTCTGTTCCTCTAGATATTCCAAGGCCTTCTTCAGATTACCTCGAAACCGAGGCGATATGGAGATTTTGAAAGAATTACACCTCCCAATGGCTCCACTGGAGGTGAAATCTGTCATCCTGATCCATGGATCATCATCATCTAACAGATTGAAGGGAACTAAGTCAATGATGTCGTCGTCTGCTGTTCTATAATAAATCAAAGGAGACGAAGTCAGCTGTAAGAGCATCACCAATGCCACTTTGCCATTGTACAGTTTAATTTCAGCAATCTCTCTCACCAGGAACTCCACCTTGAAATCACATTTAATCACCAAGTGTTTGTTTGTGGACTTCAATTCGAAAGCAATCTCCTTAGTGAAAAGGATCTTGCAGGTGGCACCAAAGGGATCGACTACGAAATCAACACCAGATTCAGGTCCCTTCCAACCAACCCAAAAATCATCTGGGCCTAACAGAGTCCCAATCTCGGCACGAACATCAGAGAATTTAAAAGTCTTCATCATCCCCCTCCGACGAACTCGTAAAGAACTCTCGGTCCCATAATTCACCTTCAGAACATGACCCTTCAGAATGAGCTTGCAACTATCAGCAGCATCAGATGCCCAGCTCGCTGCCAAGGAAGACGCAAAATGCACGAAGGCATGAGGCTCGACCTTATAATAATCATCTTTCCTTTGGATGTTGGAGATATTGGAGATGTCATACTTCAGGTTGGAATCCGGTGGAGTCCAAGAATTCTTGAGTCTGCATCTCCAAACCTGCCCAATTCTTTGCTCTAAGAACTCTATGAGCTCCTTGGCAGTGACCTGATGATCGAATCCGCCGACACTGACCTGGGTAACAACCATCTCCTTCGCCTCTTTTACAGTCCCCTCCAACCCCATTTCTTTCAACTGTAATTTGAAATCTTAACGGTGAAGATGATAATGAAGTCCCTTTCTCAGCTCTCAGCTTTGTTTCTTCCTACTCTGAAATCTGAAGAATAAAAAGGTCGTAATTCAATCAGCAAAAGGGTTAACAGATTAATAAAAATCCTCAGATTTCTTGAATTCGAAGTATATTCTCAATGATAAACTCATAAAATTCAAGATGCATTTGGTCGCATCGAATTCAAATTAATGGACCTTTAGCAAGGACGACGACAAGTAAAATCTGGAACTGCGCTAGCGTACGTACTTGAATTAATTCCGGAAAACGAGAGCCACGTGGGTGGAACATGCATGAGATCCACACCGTCCATCACATAGGATGCCTCATGTTAACCGCTCAATTCAAAAATCATTATAATCCAAGGCTCAGGTAGGCCACATCATAGGAAACAGTTGGGATAAGACGCCCACCATTAGTTTTGTTAGGGCCCACTGTCGTGTTCATATGTCATCCAGTCCATTCATCTGGTATCCTTCATCAGGATGAAAGAATTAGCCAAAAATCACAGTATCCCGAAACTCAGGTGCGGCATACGATATGAATTTAGAGGTTTTCGGTATAATTTTTTGGGTGGCACGCCGGACCGTTGAATGAGCCTGATTACAGAGAGGTCAAACAAGGGTGGTCTACCTGATGAACGGCGTGGATTTCATGCACGTTAACCCGAGTAGACACGGGAGCGGATGAGGTAAGACCCGAACCCCACCCAAGACGGTGTGGCCCTTACCGTGGGGCCCACCTTGATGTATATATTATGTATCCACGCCGTACATCCGTTTTTCCAGATCATTTTATGGCATCGTCCTAAAAATGAAACAGATCCAACTATCAGGTGGACCATACCATAGGAAACAAGTGTGATTGATCATCAATGAGCAAAAACAGTTCTGTATCAAGCTGATATTTGTTTTTTGCCTTTCATCCAGGCTTATGTGACCTTATCAACGGATTGGATGGCAAATAAACACTACAGAAATACTAAGATGCGCTCTAAGAAGTTTTTAATGATAGGGCATTCAATCACCACTGTTTCCAATGGTATGGTCTACTTGATAATTGGATCTGCTTTTTTTTTTTTTAGTGATGCCTTAAAATAATCTATAAAAACGGATGGTCGAAGTAGATACAGAATTCATACTCCAGGTGGGCCCAACGGAAATCACCACACCGTCCAACTAATCCGCTCCCAAGGTATTCCAAATATCTTCACATTCAAAATAATAACATGCGTTCGATTGCACTGACAAATTTCAGTCAGTCCTATAACCCCGACCGCAAGAAGTTCGTGCGATCGGAAGCTAAGTGGGTCCCACTGTCATGTTCGTCCGACCAGATCTGTGTGGGGGAACCAACGTAATGTATCCATTTATCCACACGGTCCATTTCTTTTATAAGATCATATTAAGTCGTGGGCTAAAAAGTGAGGCATATCCAACGCTCTAGCAGACCACACCAAAGACTCTTGCAACTTGCATTTAATACTCTATGCAATTAATGTGCATTTAATTTAACCCAAGCTTAATATTTGGTGTGGTCCACTAACGCGTAGGATCTAATTCATTTTAAGCCCACCACTTAACATGGTCTTAGAAAAGGTATGGAGAGCTTGGATAAACAGATACATCATGATGGCCGCCACATAGATCTGGTCGGACTCTTCCGACCAGGGGTAGTCCATGAGAATACACGCCATGCATCTTGTTTTTTCAGCTCACGTTATGGCATGAGCCCTAAAGGTGGAACCCAAAATTTAAGCCGGTTTGATTTTTTGGCTCAACTGTAATTATTTATAAGACAGTAAGTACTGCAACTTTCCTAATGAAGACAGTTACTTTTCTTAACACTAAAGTCGAAAAATTTATGCAATAAATATAGGGCCCACCGTGATGTATGTGGCTTATCCACACTGCCCATTCGTTATGCCAGTTGAATTTGGGGCGTAAGTCAAAAATTGAGGCAGATCCAAAGCTCAAGTGGACCACACGACAGGAAACAGTGGGAATCGAGCACCTCCCATTAAAAACTTCTTGGGGACCTAAAAGATTTGGATCAAGCTGATATTTATGTTTGCCCTTTATCCATGTCTGTGTGACCCTATGAACCGATTAGATGATGAACAAACCGCAATGCAGGCCCAATGAAAGAAACAATTTTCAACGGTGGACGAAATCCACCTGAGATTTGGATCTACATAATTTTTGGTACACTCTCCTAGAATGCTCCAGAGAAACGAATGGACGGCTTGGATATACCTCACATCATCAAGGTGGGCCCTATGGTAGGGCTAACACCCACTAAGCTGTGACCGGGGTAACACCTAATCCGCTCCCCGCCGGGGGCAGGAGGTAATCCACGTCCGTTTAAGCGGAGGATCTGGACTCTCATCACAAACATCACAGTAGGCCCCACCCAACTTACTGACGAGCCTCCGCAAAAATCTATATCCATCAAAACAAAAATCACGGCATTTTATGAAAATCCAATTATATATAAACCAATTCCCCCATTAAATAGTAGAAAATCCCAACTTCTCGTGTAGCTCACTTGAGTTTTGGATCCGCCTCATTTTTTGTCGAGTGTACTAAAATGAGCTCGGAAAACGGATGGACGGGCTGGATTTCTCACAAACATCACGGTGGGCCCTGTTATGGGATAATTTCTCCTAACCGACCCGAGGACAAAAGAGCTCGAAATCCTACAGTAAGCTGAAGGCCTGAACTGACGACTTCACCCCCCTTCAAGGTCAGATCGGAGCGGACCTAATCTGCCGAGCATACGAGAGCCGAACTCATCCCTTCCTCACATTGCCTATAGATGATGGCGCATCCCCTCAAGATCGGAACCGTCCGAAAGATCAGAACGGTCCGAGATTCTCGCCCGGATTCCCGGACAAAAGGCAAGATATGCGCCGTGATCTCAGCTCAATAACTCTCTGATCAATGCCTATAAATAAAAAGATTAACTCCAACGACAGGTACGCTCTAATCTCTACGACAAATCATCTTACGATTCTCAAAGGTGATTACTGATTTAGGCATCGGAGGGTTCACGGCTGGATCCCAGCCCCCCCCTTTACCATTTTCTGTGGTGTTTTGTAGAATCTAAGTCAAGCCGTTGATCCAAATATCTCTGCCGATTCATCCGAAGGATATCTCTTCCGACGATCTGTTCCTACATATACAAATTCCATCACCTCGTCTGTTGACCAGAAAACAGCATCAACAGATTGGCGCCGTCTGTGGGAACGACGACAAAAGTCTTTTCTTTACAGAATCCTTCGTTCTAAAGAACCAATGGCCGGTGGGAGAGGCAATAGGAAAGGGAAAGCCCCGGTGAACGATGAGCTCTCCTACGAGCATCATTCTGAAGATGAAGCACCTGTTCGCAATACTCCAATGCTCCACCTCGGCAGCTCGTCACACCGCCTCAATCTTCTGAGTGGACGGCAGAGGTTCCGAAACCGCGGGACCAGACTGTCCACATTAGAAGAACGGGTGGGAGGCGTCGCAGAGCAATTTGGTGGGGTAGATAGACGCTTCGAGCGCATGGACGGGAAATTGGACGAAATTACAGCCTTGCTGAATAGTCTAGTCCGACCCGCACCTAACCTCGAAACCAACCCCGAACCTGAGCTACCTCAGCAAAGTTCTCATCCACCACGCTCACACTCAAGCCGTCCACAACCCGACGAGGATGAAGTCGTGAGCCGAGCCTCCGCCTCGAGAGTTCGAGCGGCCACGGAACTTCCTTCTAATGATCTAAGGCACAGAATAGAAGAAAGAAGATCCGCCCGAGCTAGTCAAGATCAAGGGCGGATGGACGATAATATTACTCCCCTCGAAGCCGAGCTAAAAGAGCTTCGGGAGAGGATCGGTCATATCCAGCGAGCACAACTTGCCCGAGTGCCGACAGCAGCAGATGTTCTGGTAGACTCATCTGAGTCCCCGTACACTGATGAAATCCGCAACGAGCCTCTCCCGAAAAGCTTCAAAATACCCCAGCTCAAGCAATATTCCGGAATAGGGGACCCGGCTGAGCACCTTGAGAACTTCAAGGTCCGAATGGAACTCCATGGGGTTAATGGCCACATTATGTGTAAAGCTTTCCCGTTGTCTTTGACTGGTTCGGCCTAGACGTGGTTTCGCAATTTAAAACCGAAGTCCATCTCCTCTTTCACCGAGCTGAGCAGAGCATTCGCAACTCAGTTCATCGGAAGCACTGACCCGAGGAAGCATTCGACGCACCTCGCTGCAGTCAAACAGAAAGACAACGAATCATTGAAAGATTACCTCTCACGATTCAACGCTGAAGCGGTTCAAGTGGAGAACCTATCCCAAGATGTACTGCTACACACAATGATAGGAGGGTTGCGGGATGAGAAGTTCCTCTGGTCAGTAGGGGAACAGCCCCCTCAATCAGTTGCTGAATTCCTCGATCGAGCTGCGAAGCACATAAACGCAGAAGAGCTGGTGAACGCTCAGGGGTCGTCTCATAAGAGGAAAGAACGCAAGGAGGAAAGTAGCACTAAACGGCATCGTCCAGATCGCCGATCCCCGAACTCAAACGCTAATCCACGCGGAGCCAAAACTTCGGTTCCAAAATTTGAGAAATATACTCCGCTCAAGACAACCATCGAGCAAATATTCTTAGCCGAGAAGAACAGACAGGCGTTCGGACAACCAGCGAAGATAAAAACCGACCCCGACAGAAGGTCAAAATCCAAATACTGTTTATACCATAAAGATCATGGTCATAACACGGTGGATTGTTTTGACCTGAAGCGACAAATAGAAACACTGATCCGGCAAGGATTCTTGAAAGAATACATCGCCCAACGTCCCGACGACGACAGAAGTTCAGCTCGGGAAGAAAGAAGGGAGCCGGTCGATAATAACCCTATGGAAGAGATCCATGTGATCTTCGGCGGGCCCACCACTGGAGATTCTGGCAACGCCCGCAAATCCTATGCTCGTCAGGCACGGACATCCGAGCCAGCATTGCAGGTGAATCTAACCAGCAGACCCACAAAAATTTCTAAGGTCGCACAGCGCATGATATCTTTCTCCGAGGAAGATGCCAGAGGAATAATACACCCGCACGACGACTCTCTGGTAGTATCAATGGTAGTCGCAAACAAGAAGCTCCACAGGATGATGGTGGATACAGGAAGCTCGGTCGACATAATATATGCCTCGGCATTTGACAGAATGAAGATTGATCGATCTAGATTAAGACCGGTCAAAACAGCCCTGACCGGATTCACAGGAGATTGTATCATGCCTGAAGGAGAAATAACTCTACCGGTCACTGCAGGAGATGAGCCGAACCAGAAAATGATCATGGTCGATTTTTTGATCGTCAACACTCCCTCGGCATACAATGCGATCGTCGGCCGACCCATCTTACGAGCTCTAAAGGCTGGCATCTCCATCTATCATCTGGCCATGAAGTTCGAAACCGAAGATGGAATCCGTGTGATCCGAGGAGACCAGCAAGAAGCTCGTCGGTGTTATGAGCTGACCTTGCGCGGAAAAGGCAAAAACCTGATATCCGCCATCTCACATGCAGCCCCCCTGGATCCCAGGGAAGAAACGAAAGAACGTGGATCACCAGCTGAAGATTTGATAGAGGTCCCTTTGTCAGAAAAGGACCCGAGCTTGGTCGTCAAAATCGGGTCTCAACTGAATGACGACATCCAGACGAAGATGATCGCCTTTCTGAAAGAGAACGCCGACGCCTTTGCATGGTCCCATCAGGACATGCCCGGTATAAATCCCGAGATAATGGTCCACCGACTCAACGTGGACCCGTCCGTCAAGCCGGTTCGTCAGAAAAGACGAGCCTTCAACACAGAAAGATATGCCGCAATTGAAGAAGAGGTAAAGAAATTGCGTCAAGCAGGTTTCATTCAGGAAGTCCGCTATCCCGATTGGCTCGCCAATGTCGTCCTCGTCAAAAAAGCTAACGGGAAGTGGAGGGTTTGCATCGACTACACCGACCTCAACAAAGCCTGCCCGAAGGACAGCTTCCCGTTACCGAGAATAGATCAGCTTGTAGATTAGACCTCGGGCCACGAGCTTCTCAGCTTCATGGATGCTTACTCTGGGTACAATCAAATCCAGATGCATGCCCCCGATAGGCAAAAAACGGCGTTCGTCACTGACCGAGGACTGTATTGCTACAAGGTGATGCCTTTCGGGCTGAAGAACGCCGGAGCAACGTACCAGCGTTTGGTCAACAAAATGTTCGCAGAGCACATCGGCAAAACCATGGAAGTCTACGTGGACGATATGCTCGTAAAAAGTCTGAAATCAGAAGACCATGTCGACGACCTCCGGGTTATGTTCGGAATCCTGAAGAAATACGAGATGAAACTCAACCCCGGAAAATGCGCCTTCGGAGTAAGATCGGGAAAATTCCTCGGGTTCATTGTGAATCAAAGAGGAATTGAAGTCAACCCTGAAAAGATCCGTGCGTTGGTTGAGGTGAGTTCGCCAACCACCGCGAAAGAAATACAAAGCCTCACGGGGCGAGTCGCCGCACTCAACAGGTTCGTATCCAGAGCTACCGACAGCTGCCTCCCGTTCTTCAAACAACTTCGCAAGTTGAACGAGGTGGCCTGGACGCCAGAATGTGAACAAGCCTTCCAGGACCTAAAGGCGTACCTCGGTTCACCTCCGCTACTGTCCAAGCCCGCACAAGGGGAAGAGCTACTACTATATCTGGCCGTATCTTCCGCGGCAGTAAGCTCGGCCTTAATCCGCGATGACCGAGGTATACAAAGACCAATATACTACATCAGCAAAGCTCTCCTGGATGCAGAGACCCGTTATCCTAACCTAGAAAAACTGGCTCTAGCTCTAATTACAACGGCGAGGAAATTACGCCCTTATTTCCAGGCACACCCGATAGTGGTATTAACAAACCAGCCGTTGAGACAGATACTACAGAAGCCGGAAACTTCAGGTCGTCTAGCACGGTGGGCCATCGAGCTCGGAGAATTCGACGTCCAGTACCGACCCCGCACGGCGATTAAGGGGCAGGCTGTGGCTGATTTCATTGCCGAGCTTACCGACCTCTCCGATCCCGAAACTAATGCCCCCTGTCAGGATAACATGGAAGGACCGAACCCAGTAGAAGATTCAAACTGGTCGCTGCATGTCGATGGATCGTCGAACTCGCAAGGATGTGGAGCGGGAATAATCTTGACCTCCCGTGATGGCATAAAAGTCCAGTATGCCCTAAGGTTCGGTTTCAAAGCTTCAAACAACGAAGCCGAATATGAAGCACTTCTCGCCGGATTACGGCTAGCCTCGGCAGTCGGAATCCGACGCATCACGACGTACAGTGACTCACAATTGGTCGTGGGTCAAGCAACAATGGAATATCAAGCAAAGGGAAAAAAGATGTCCACGTACCTGCAAAATATCACGAGTTATCCGCTCGGTTCGATCGTTGCAAAGTTGTCCGAGTACCAAGGAGTCACAACACCCATGCAGACTCCCTCGCTAAGCTAGCGTCGGCTGGAGACGACGAACTGGGACGGGTCGTTCCCATTGAATTCCTCCCCCAAAGAAGTATCGCGGACGACGTTAAAAATGAGGTATGCGCTGTTTCAACCGAGCCTGACTGGAGAGACCCTATCGTCCGTTTCCTACGGGAGAACATATTACCCGAAGAAAAAATAGAGGCAAGACGGATCCAGTATAGGTCAGCTCGGTACGTGCTACTCGACGATATATTATACAAGAAGGGTCTCTCATTGCCATATCTCCGCTGCCTCGGACCAAACGAAGCTGACTACGTCTTAAGGGAAATCCACTCCGGTGCATGTGGAAATCATTCTGGGAGTAGGGCATTAGCGCAGAAAGCAGTTCGCCAAGGTTATTACTGGCCGACGATCCAAAAGGACGCCCGTGAGATCGTCAAGCGATGCGATAAATGTCAAAAGTTCGCACCGATACCTCACTCACCTTCCGAAGAGCTCACTCCTATGTCTGGACCGTGGCCCTTTGCGCAGTGGGGGGTCGATATCATTGGTCCTCTCCCTACGGGCAAGGGACAGGTCAAGTATGCGATCGTGGCCATCGATTATTTTACGAAATGGGTCGAGGCAGAACCACTTGCGAAAATCACCGAGAAGAAAACAACAGGCTTCATCTGGAAGTCGATCGTATGTCGGTTCGGTGTCCCAAACACTATCGTCACCGACAATGGGCCCCAGTTCGATAATGCGAAATACAGAGAATTTTGCCAGAACTTAGGTATAAAGAATGTGTATTCGTCTCCTCATCATCCCCAAGCCAACGGGCAAGTCGAAGCTATCAACAAGATTATCAAGAATCATCTGAAAACAAAACTCGGCGAATTCAAAGGAGCTTGGGCTGAACAGCTTCCCGAGGTGTTGTGGGCATATCGGACCACAGCTCGGTCAACAACAGGAGAATCCCCATTCTTCCTGGCCTTCGGAGCGGAGGCCGTAGTCCCGGTCGAGATAGGGCTACCAAGTAACCGTATCAATAATTACCGACCCGATCAGAATCAGGACGAGCTTCGAACTAACCTCGATCTGCTCGACGAAGTCAGAGAAACCTCCCAAGTTCGGATCGCAGCCTATCAACAGCGCGTTGCTAGATTCTACAATTCCCGGGTGAAAGAAAGACGGTTCAGAGTGGGAGATCTCATCCTACGGCGGAACATACGGGAGAAGAAGGATAAGATTGCGAGCACATTCAACCCGAACTGGATTGGACCCTACAAAGTTATTAAAACAGTTCGGCCCGGAACTTATTGGCTCGAGGATATGCAAGGTCGTGCCCTGCCCCATCCGTGGAATGCGGAACATTTGAAAATCTACTATCAATAAAAGCTAAGTATTTGTTCTTCACCTTCCTGTCAAGAAATCTAAGATACGAGCAGAGGATAATTTCGTCCATAGCCGTATCCATGCTCGGTGGACACCACCCTGAAGCATATTCCAAAGTTAAGGTCGGTTCCACAGTTTTAACTGAAACCGACCAGCATTTTCGCATAACCTAAGTACTTCACTCCCGACCTCAATTGCTCGGATACGAAGCGAATGGGTAACTCCAGCGAAAACAAATAAAAAAAATTTCTGACAAAGTATTGAACAGATCAGGAAAAAGAGTAATTCATTGATAAGACCCTAAAGGGTGAGGATTACATATGGCATTTGTTACACTATGCCCTGATAAACGGGCTACAAAAATAGACAAAAAAAAATCCTAAGGGGCCGGATCAGCGGTCGGCTCAGCAGGGGCTGCGGTGTCCTCGTCTTCCTCCACCTCGGAGTCCAGAAAGGAGAGGTCCAAGTCCGGATGATGTTCTTGGACAGCCATCCGACACTTCTCATAGCCGAAGTCGAACGCTTAGTCGGCTTCGGCGACCTTTACCTCCAACTTCGCCTTGGTCGTTTCCAACTCCGACCTCGCAGACCCCTCGGAGGCCTTCAGCTCCTCCACCCGGATGATAAGCTCGGCTTCAGCCCTCTCTTTATTGGAGAATTCGGCTTGAAGAGCGGCGATCTCCCGCTCCCGAGCTTCCAAGGCTTTTGCAGCCTCTTCTCCGAACTTCCTGGCCTCGTCCAGAGAATGCTTGGAGGCTGTCAGCATACCCTCAAGGCCGGAGATCGTCCCCTTGTCCCGGGTGATCTCGTCCCGGAGCAACTGGCAGTCATAAGCCACCTACACACACAAGCAATGAATGAGTGAATAAAACACTTAGCTATATTTATAGCATAATGGTATTAGAATTCACCTTAGTGCTGAAGACCCCCATCGTATTGAGTAGAGACAAGGCTGGAGACTTGGCCATTATGTCCACCTCAGCCTCGGGGACTGCCTTGTACGCCCATTTGCACAAATTGTAGAAATGTGGCGGCATCTCCGGACCTCGGCGAATGGCAGCCGAAGTATCCTGGGCCGATGTCCCAGAAGGGCCGGCCTCACCACCCTCCACCAAGTCAATGACCTAGACAGAAGGTTGTGGGAGTTCAGTCGGAGGGACGGGCTGCACGACCTCGACCGGGGGCGCTTCTTGGATTGTTTCAGCAGCCGGAAGTAAAGGAGCTTCATCAGCTGGGAGGGCAGCAGGGCGTGCTCGCGGACGCCTCGTCACCACCTTCTGCCTCTTCTTCTCTCGAAGCTGCTCCTTCTCTTCGGCCGTCATGGTTGACATCTTCCTTCGAGAGGTAGGAGCAGACATACCTGAGGAAAGCAACGCATCACGTAAGTAAAGTACAAAGTACAGAGAAAAACCGAGCTGATCAGTACTCATGAATACCTACCTCGAGGGTTGATGCCTAGATCGGATAAGGTTTCAAAGGATAGGAGAAGCTTTACGCTGCGGAAGCTCGGATCTAGCTCCCACACAGCAATCAGGCGCTCTTCCTCCTCTGAGCTGAGGGCTGGGGGATCACCACGAACTGACCAACAAAAAAAAAGAGGTCAGTAAAAAAAAAAAAAAAAAAAAAAAAAGAGGCATCGGACCCGACCTGGAACTGAAAACCAGTTGTTGACTCTTCGGTCTGGGAAGTTAACTTCGGGTCGGGCCCCTTCCCAACCCTTGGATACGAAGAACCACTCCTCCTTCCACCCGTGAATTGAGGAGGGTTGGTCTTCTATCAACCGATGTCCTTTCCTCCCCCGAGGTGACATATAGAACCACCCCTTTGAGTCAGGATGGCTCTTCAGTTGGTATAGATGCCTCAGTTCGGAGGGTGTCGGGTCCGAAGCCTGGACTTGGCGCCATAGAGCGACGCAGCTAATTAAAGTCCTCCAGGAGTTCGGGGCCAACTGGCCCGGAGCGAGGTTAACTGCGGATAGATACTCCCTCACAGCAGGGAGGAGGGGAAGGTGGAAACCAGCCTCAAAGAATGAGGCGTACACAGTAACCTGGTCTCCAGGTGGACGGGTCGGAAAATCGTCAAGGCCAGGAAGCCTGAGGTCTGAGGCCCCAGGGATACAATATTCCGACCTGATCCTAATCAGGTCAGATGGTCTAAGGGTTGTCCAGATCAGGTCGGCCGGGTAATCAGAGACCCGGTCAGCAACCCGACCTGAAGTCCCAGCCACTGGAACTTCATCCGAAGCGAAGGACGAAGGAGTTTCAGCCAGCAAAACTTCTCCTGAAGGTTCTGCGGTAACAACTTGGGTTTCCATCATGCTGGATTCCCCAATGGGCAAAGACAGAGTTCATGAAGAACTATCCTCCGAACCAGCCATTGAAAGAAGAAAAAAAAAAAAGGGGGGGGAGAACGAAGAACTGGAAAAGAGGACGGAATATAAATCAACGTACCGGATTACTTTCAGGACAGAAAGTGGGCCAAAGAAAGAAAGCAAGGACAGCTTGCTGAGATTACAGCGGTCCGAAGGGGATCTTGAAGAATGGCCCAGAGGAAATCGCAAAGGAATCAGAGGAAAAACTGTAGAGAGGAAGAAAGAAATCGCAAACGGGGAAGATGAAAGAAATCCGAAAAAATTCTTAAGTACAGTATTTATACTGTAGCAGGAGACAGCACGCAGAACGTGCTGTGCCACGCGGCAGTTATCTATGGTCTCAAAGAACGAACCGACGCAACTATCGACGAGGCTTGCCACGTGTCAGCATCTCATTGGATAGTGATATTCGGCCCGTCCGTTCGAAGATACGAGGCCCCACGTGTCATCACACCATTCGTCCGCCGAAATGAAAAGCTGCCGCGCCGTATGATCATCATTGAGCCTTTTCGAAATTCGAAACAGCGCATTTAATGCGCAGTTGCCGCCAAAATGAGGTCAAATACATTAACTCCCGAGATAGAAATATCCACCTCGGGAGTGGGGGGACAGCTGTTATGGGATAATTTCTCCTAACCGACCCGAGGACAAAAGAGCTCGAAATCCTACAGTAAGCTGAAGGCCTGAACTGACGACTTCACCCCCCTTCAAGGTCAGATCGGAGCGGACCTAATCTGCCGAGCATACGAGAGCCGAACTCATCCCTTCCTCACATTGCCTATAGATGATGGCGCATCCCCTCAAGATCGGAACCGTCCGAAAGATCAGAACGGTCCGAGATTCTCGCCCGGATTCCCGGACAAAAGGCAAGATATGCGCCGTGATCTCAGCTCAATAACTCTCTGATCAATGCCTATAAATAAAAAGATTAACTCCAACGACAGGTACGCTCTAATCTCTACGACAAGTCATCTTACGATTCTCAAAGGTGATTACTGATTTAGGCATCGGAGGGTTCACGGCTGGATCCCAGCCCCCTTTACCATTTTCTGTGGTGTTTTGTAGAATCTAAGTCAAGCCGTTGATCCAAATATCTCTGCCGATTCATCCGAAGGATATCTCTTCCGACGATCTGTTCCTACATATACAAATTCCATCACCTCGTCTGTTGACCAGAAAACAGCATCAACAGGCCCCACCTCATATCCCAGCGCAGGAACTTCCTCCTGCGAAAGCCTTTCTCAGGACATCCGCGTCCCAAAAAAAATGCAATCTAATTCATCATACTCGGATAATTTTAAAAAAAATGAAAAAAAAAAAAAACTCACATTTGCAAGAACATGGAAACGAAAAGAAAAAATGCCTTGAAATTCAAGAGTAAAAGGCCCTAATTACCGGTTTAGATAAGAAGGAAATCAATAAACGATCGAGATTTCTCCGGTCTCCGATTCCTCCAACAAATCATCTACAAAATGAGAGAAACAGATCCGAGACTTCGATGGTTACTTGAGGATCTCTCCCTAGCTTGCTTGGAGTGGAAGTTTTTGGGCGAGGCTTCGGTGGATCCGTAGACCGACCAAACTGGGTAGAACCCAGACTGTGGGGCCCACTTTGATGTATGTTCCTTAAATCCACACCGTCCATCCGTTTGAAATATCATTTTACGACATGATACCAAAACTAGTGCAAATCCAAATCTCAGGTGGACAATACCAAAGGAAACAGTTGTGATTGAATACCCACCATTAAAAACGTTTTGGTGGCCACCAGAATGTTTATTTTCCATCCAACCTGTTGATAACGTAAAAAGTACATGGATGAAGGGAACACATAAATTTCATCTTGATACAAAACTTTGGTAGACCATAAAAAGTAGTTTTAATGGTCAATCACCATTGTTTCCTGTGGTGTGGTCCACCTAAGATTTGGAACTGCTTCATTTTGGGCATCGTTCTCTAAAATAAACTTCCAAAAATAATTTACGACTTGGATATAAGGAAAATAAATCACAGTGGGCCGTACAGTCAGGGATGCACCCACTTCGGTAGATCCGGGGATCCATAGAAGCCGCGACCGAAGCTTTTTGACTCAGGGTGTTACAAGGACGGCGGATTGACTGCGACATCCTGCGTTAACTTCTTGGAATCCACCGGAATGTTTGTATGAGCTAAAAATATAAAATTATTACCTTAATCTGAAACTTTTATTACCAACGAATGTTTCAATGGTGAATGTCCAATCGTCAGTCACGAAGCCCACTTGAATTTTTGCATCTTCATAAATTTTTTTAATAATGTCCTAACATAATTGGGAAAAACAGATGGACGGCATGGATTTCTCACATACACCACGGTGAGCCCAACCTAGCATCTGACCCACGAGCATCCTTTTACACTTGCAGGCAATCGGAATCGGGAGCGGATTAGGTGCGACCCCGGACTCACACAAGACGGTGCGGCCCTTACGTAGGTTCACCGTGGAGCCCACCTTGATGCATATATTATGTATCCACACCGTCCAAATGTTTATACACATGATTTTAGGGTATTAAACCAAATATCATGCATATCCAATTATCAGGTGCACCATATCATAAGAAACAGTGGTGATTGACCATTAATGGGCCACAAGAGCTTTGGATCAATCTGATATTTGTTTTTTACCTTAATTCAGTCTCATTTAACCTTATACATAGATTGGATGGTAAATAAACACTACATAAACATTAAGGAGCGCCCTGAGAAATTTTTAATGGTAGGACGGGCAATCACCACTGTTTCTCATAGTATGGTTCAACTGATAATTGGATCTGCTTAATTTTTGGTATAATGCCTTCAAATGATGTGAAAAAACGGATGGACGGAATGGATACATAATACATACATCAAGGTGGGCCCCACAGCAAACTCACGATAAGGGCCGCACCCTCTTAGGTGAGGCCGGGGTCTCACCTAATCCGCTCTCATCGGAATCCGAGTGGGACCAGATGGTCGCTTTTTCGGAGGCGGATTGCGTCCAAACTCATAGGGACACAAGCGTCCAAACCGAGCTGTGGAGGGCCCACCGTGATGTATCTGTTTATCTACTCCGTCCATTTCCCGTCTAAGATCATGATAATCACACGAGACAAAGAATGAGGCAGATCCAACGTTGAGGTCGGCCACACCAAAATACTGAGCTCGGCTGTGCACCCAGCATTAAATGCAAGGGCCATCTCTGATGTGGCCGACCTGAGTGTTTTATCTACCAAATTTTTTGTCTTACACCTTAAAATGATCTTAGAAAAGGAAGAGACAGAGTAGATAAACAGATACATCACCGTGAGCCCCTCCGCAGCTCGGTTTGGACGCTTTGCGTCCATACTGAATTTGGACGCAATCCACGTCCGCTTTTTTCCGTCTGTACGGATAAAGCGGTACGATTCTGACAAGAGCGGACGCGGATGGACGCGGATGGACGCGGATTGGCTAGTGAACCATCACCCGCCTCGGGGCTGATGTCAAAGCTTTGTGGGCCCTACCATGATGTATGTGTTTTAGCCACGCTGTCCAACCATTTTTCCACCTCATTTTAGGGCATGGGCCCAAAAATTAGGTAGATAAAAATCTCAGGTGGACCACACCACAGGAAACAGAGGGAATTGAATTCGCACAATTGAAAACTTCTTGGAGCCAGGAAGTTTTGGATCAAGCTTATATTTGTGTTTTCACGTCATCCAGGTCTGTGTGACCTTATCAACAGTTTGGATGGCAAATAAACATCCTGGTGGGCCCTCAGAAGTTTTTAAGGGTGGACGTTCAATCAACACTGTTTTCCTATGACGTGGTCCACTTGAGATTTGGATCTGCCTCGTTTTTGGGCCTATGCCCTAAAATGAGGTGGAAAATAGATGGACAGCGTGGATAAAACATAAACATCATGGTGGGGCCCACACAGCTTTGACATCAGCCCCAAGGCTGGTCTTGGGGTCACTGGCCAATCCGCGTCCCGTTCCGGACAGGCTGGGGCTCTGAGGAACCAACGTAATGTATGGCTATTCTATTTTTCCATCTCATTTTTGGACCTAAAAGGGGGCGCGGATTGCCGAAAGCCTTTCGCAGCATCTCCTGCGCTTGGAATTTAGGTGGGGCCCACTGTTATGTTTGGGAGAAATCTATGCTGTCCAACCGTTTTATGAGATCATTTTATGCGTTGCGAAGAGTTGGCTGAAAACGTCACGATTGAACTTCCACAGTTGAAAGATTCGTGGGGCCACAAAAGTTTCAAATCAGGATACTATTTTTGTTTCAGTTCAACTAAGTAGGAATGACATTATGAACGGTATGGATTGAATATAAACATCACTGTGGACCCCGTAGAGGTTTCAACGGTAGTAACTTCTCTACCCACCTTTTGCT
>PVNU02003399.1:0-21326 GCA_003013855.2 Liriodendron chinense
CCCCCCCCCCCCCCCCCCCCCTTTAGGACATATGCATACCTTTAAGCTTATCTCACTAGCGGTAAAACCGCAATTTCACTCTCTATATAGCAACATGCGCTCACTCTCTTATGCGAAGAAAAGTGTGGAAATTACACTAAGTCACAAGCCGCATGCACCCACCATCTTTATAGTTGAAGAATGCTCCAAATACTCTAAGTGATAAAGTCACATGTGCATGCCAAGTTTAGCCAAGCGCATGTGGCATTCCACATGCGCCCAGAGATGATTTTCTCTTTCTCTCTCCCCTTTCCCTCTCCACATGCGCCTGGGGTGGGGCAACATGCGCCCACCTCAAGACTACATGCGCCCATGCTAACATTAACATGCGCCCACCATCTCTCCCATGCACCTGGACGCTGATAGGGAGGTGGGGCCTTCCATGGTGTGGCCCGCCATCAGTCTGGATCGCCTTTCGATCAAACCAATCCTCCTGGACACACATCAATGCCCTCTATCCATCCTCCCGACTGGATTCGCCAATGGTCAATGTTAAGTGGGTCAAATCAGCAATTTGATCAGAAAGGCCAACACTTAGCCAATTTTGTGAACCTCAGAAACCCCTCCGGAAAAGTTAGAAACGGCCGAAATCGAGAGGAATCGGGCGGAATTTGACCAACCCCGAGAGGGAAACTTCTCTCCACCATAACATGATACATCATAATCATGCACTGCGACGAGGTTATCCAAACTCAGGAGCCCCGAATACCCTAATTAAGCGGTCAGCAGGCCCAATATTAGTCACTTTCAGCCTTGGGAAGTGCCTTGTCGGCTCGAAAATCGACTGGCGCTAAGCAAATCGAAATGTGATCGCATTGCGACCTTCGTAGACATGATCTGTCCTTATTCAAAGACGATCATCGATGGTATCCATCGAATGCCCCGATCGGACCACAAACAGGTCTACTACTTAGTCATTTTCAGCCCTGGGAAGTGCCCTGATGGCCCGAAAACCAACTAATGCCAAATGAAATCAATTGACAAAAATATCAATGACACAAAGATATACACGAAGCAGATCAATCAAATCAAATGCATAATTTTTCTGATACACCAAACATCTAGCATAAATGCAATCCTCTCTCGAGCATGCATAAAGCATATTTACTTTGTACTGTACTCATTTGCATCCATTGCATGAATTTATTTCATCCCAGATCGAGATACGAAACTAAATCAAAGGGGACTATGGTTATCATCGAAAACCGTAATCAAAGAGTTCTAAAACGTATGAAATACTTCATCGTTAAGACTAGTTGATGTGCGTCCTGTCCAAAGAAGGATCCGTCAGTTGAGTAGCTAAGGTAATGAGTGCTCTCTAGTAAGTCACCCGTCCAACCCGAGACGGTCACTAGACCTGGTTGCGCTAAGAAACCATGGAGTGCCTTCCAGCAAGTCACCTGTCCAAACACGAGATGGTCACTGTTAGTGCACTTTTCTGTAGTATACTAGTGCACCTTGTTTGTCAATTACTTAAGTCAGTGAGTCTAGTGTCGGTTGAGCTTAATGAAGATGAAGACGAAGACTCAAGACAGATCGGCTACATCAAGGAAGATGAAACAGGTAAAAGTGATGCCTTGGTGTGCCTTGCCTTGACCAAAACCTAACCCATAACCTCTTAGATGACTTGGACCAACTAGGTATACCCTTAGTCATCATCATTAGTCTTAGAACTCCATGAAAAACATGATAAGTTAGACTAATTTAAGAGGTGGAAGCTGCTGTAAACAAAACAGCTCAAAACTGCAGTTTCGATTGATCTCCGATCAATCGGACGTTGGTTCCGATAGGACTCCGATCAATCGGACAGAAGCTCCGATCAATCGAAAATTTTTCCAGCAACCTTGAAAATCCACTGGACATATTTCCGATCAATCGGACAGTCTTTCGATCCATCGGAAGGGGTCCGTCCGATCAATCGGACAGTGTTCCGATCAATCAGAATATCTTCCAGAGACTTCACTGGATAGATTTCGATCAATCGGACTTGTCTCCGATCAATCGGACAGGTCTCCGATCCATCGGACCTTCTTCCGATCAATCGGAGATGCGCGAATCTACCCGTTTTTTGACCGTTGGAAGAAAATCTATTTAAGATGGGGGATTCGTTTTTGAGCTGAAAGAGGGGATTTTGAGGAGATAGAAGCCACCATTGCTAGAGATCATTAGAGGCTCTATCCCAAACCTAAAGCAAGTCATTCTCCTTGTGTTTTCATCACAAGCTTGGGCCATTCAATGGCATCTTGAGAATGGACTTGTTCCCTCTTGATTCCTAGGGTTTAGACACCTTGATGATAGTTAAATCCTTTGTCTAAACACTACCTAGGAGTCCATTTAGTGCATTCCTCTAGGAAACCCATTTCCTTCCATTTGTAGAGGTTTCACCATTCCCTAGCACCTTGGGCATCTCCAATGGAGCATCACATGCAAGGTAGCTGATCTTGGAGCTAAAGCCTTGGCAAAGCAACGGCGTCAACGATCGGGGGAGCACAAGGGGAGCTGATTCAAGCAGGGAGAGCGAGAAGAAGCAACCCAAGACAGCACAACAAGGGGCTCAATCCGACAAGTAAGGTTGTCTTGTTAAGAGTCATCCACTCAATTCCCTATGGGAGTTGAGTGTAGAGTTTGTTTGACAAACTCGCCCCGGGGTCGTAGCCGATCCTTGGCCTATTACTTGGGCCTAAAATCTAGGGACGTCAGCCGTTCCTTGGCACGTTAGTCGGGCCTAAAACAAAGTCTCCAAGGGGGAGCCACCAACACGGGTACAAACGTGTAGGTTGGGAGGAACCTGTAAACTCCCCGGTTGGGTGGATCCGAGTTTAAAACACCTTGGTTGGGAGGAACCAGATTTAAACTCCTCAGTGAATGCCGGTGTGCTCAAAGGGGTTGAGTACTTGAACCGGGAGTGGAGTAGACAAGTAGTCGAACCACTATACATCCTTGTGTTTGTGATTGTATTGGAGCACATTTCTCTTTAATGCATTATTTAATTGGTTAATTATGAATGCTTAGTTAGGAATGTATGCTAGGCACTTGATAGGCATCCACACTCACAAGATGTACCTTCACTACCTCATGTTGACTTGAGCATTTCTTAATCTATCCTCTATAGTTCACATGAGTCACTTAGACTAGGTTGCTTATTGCTCTTATCTCTTGCTAGTCTTTTAATTGGACCCACTTAGGCTTGGAAGCCGAAGTGTTAATCGCTTACGTATTTTAATTTGCTGATTTGTTAAAGTAGGCGAAAAGATTTTAAAAAGGTCCTAATCACCCCCTCCTATAGGTTTAGCCATAATTCTAGTTGCTCCTCAAGCTTCCGCACGCGTATGCGTAGGGTGTCGTGTTAGGCTACCCGACGCAATTTCAATTGGTTCAGAGAGGGTTGCTCTTCAAGGACGTAACCGTCTAGAGTAAGATCCGATACCGGAATACTAACATCATGTCTAACCGAGATGGGAGTACCACCAACCGTCCACCTTTCTTTGACGGGTCCAACTATGCTTATTGGAAGGCGAGAATGAGAATTTTTCTCCAATCCATGGACCGTCCGGTGTGGCTTAGCACACAAACTGGATATACCTTGCCCACCGAGCAAGTGGAGGTTGATGGGAAAAATATTGTCATTCCCAAAGATGATTCCAAATGGGATGACATAGAGAGAGCTCAATACATGGCAAATGCCAAAGCTCTCAATGCGATTTGCTGTGCGGTTTCCCCAGAAGAATTTCAGCGCATTCTCACATGCGCAACTGCAAAAGAAGCGTGGGATATACTTGAGGTTACCCACGAGGGAACTAGCACAGTAAGACGCTCGAAGCTTCAGCTCTTAACCACCAAATTTGAAAACATTAGGATGGAAGAGACTGAAACTTTCATGGAGTTTTATACTAAATTGTCAGATATTTGCAACTCCATGTTTGTCTTGGGGGATCGGGTTCCGAAAGGAAGGATTTGTAGAAAAATACTTAGGTCCCTCCCGGAAAGATTTGACTCCAAGATAGTTGCCTTAGAGGAGTGTAGAGACATAGATAACATGAAAGTAGAAGAACTCATAGGTTCCCTACAAACTCATGAACTACACTTTATAGGAAGAAAAACATCGCCCTAAAATCCTCTCACAAACATAAGAAAATTAAGAGTGAGTCGGAGGAAGATAGCGATGATGAGGATGATGAGGAAGAAAAATTAAACAAAAAATTCAAAGATTCCTCAAATTTGATAGAGGGAATAGCCGTGACAAGAAGGACAAGAAGGGTGATAAACATAAAGGGAAATCATCCAAACCTTCATCCGTCCGATGTTACGGTTGCGGTCAACGTGGCCATATTGCCCCGGACTGTCCGAAATGCCTAAACCGAAAGGTAAAAAGGCGATGGCTACCACGTGGGATAATACGGAGGAGTCGGACTCCAAATCCGATGACTCTGCTAGTGATGGGAGCCAACATAATGATCTAGCTCTCTCGGCTTCTACCACTACCCCTCTTCCCGCTTATCTAAGAGGGGATCCCAACCGCTATCCCTTCTAGGAGTAGAAGGAGTTCCCAACCCCTCACCTCATGCTACATTTTATGAGGGTGTTGAGGAAATTAGTTACCCTTGGCTTATCAAACTAAACATGTTAGTGAGGGTAGCTAGAAATGCTTATATAGGTAAATCTGAGGATTTCAGCCTCATTTCTGTGTGTATGGGCAAATAAGAGGATTCAAGCCTCATTAGCCCAATTTTTGATAATTTAGCCTTACTTTTAATTAATATATTTGCTTGCTAGATTATCACCATGCTTAGATTAGCTAATCATCTTGAGTTTTATGCTTCATTGTATGCTAATCTTTGCTTAGTATTGGTCTTGATATACCAATAGGGGAGGTTGGTTGATTGGGCTATAAGCCCTTGAGCTTTAATGCTTAGTGTATTCATAGATGACCAATTATGCATGATTAACTATGCTTAGATAGATACATTTCTTGTTAATCATGTTCCTTAGCATGCTCCATGTATTTATGTATCATGCACCCTATACTCTCCTTGTTAGCATGTTTATAGTTATAATTGTGACATACTATCTTCTCTTACCTTGACCTTAATTGTTGCATCATTAAGGGGGAGAGAATAGCTTGTCAATTGCTAACAAAAAGGGGGAGAAAGATCAAGTCCCACCAAAACTAGTTTGCTATGTTTTGTGATACAGGGATTGACAGGTTATGGGGGAGCAAACTGAAGAGGAGCTGCTTAGATTAGGCATGTCAAGAGTCTGTATTTCATTTTATATCAATGTAATCTCTTGTACATGTATTTGTTTTGGTAGGTTAGGTTTTTGTAAGTAATTGACAAAGGGGGAGATTGTTAGTGCACTTTTCTGTAGTATACTAGTGCACCTTGTTTGTCAATTACTTAAGTCAGTGAGTCTAGTGTCGGTTGAGCTTAATGAAGATGAAGACCGAAGACTCAAGACGGATCGGCTACATCAAGGAAGATGAAACAGGTAAAAGTGATGCCTTGGTGTGCCTTGCCTTGACCAAAACCTAACCCATAACCTCTTAGATGACTTGGACCAACTAGGTATACCCTTAGTCATCATCATTAGTCTTAGAACTCCATGAAAAACATGATAAGTTAGACTAATTTAAGAGGTGGAAGCTGCTGTAAACAAAACAGCTCAAAACAGCAGTTTCCGATTGATCTCCGATCAATCGGACGTTGGTTCCGATAGGACTCCGATCAATCGGACAGAATCGAAATTTTTTTCAGCAACCTTGAAAATCCACTGGACATATTTCCGATCAAACGGACAGTCTTCCGATCCATCGGAAGGGGTCCGTCCGATCAATCGGACAGTGTTCCGATCAATCGGAATATCTTCCAGAGACTTCACTGGATAGATTTTCGATCAATCGGACTTGTCTCCGATCAATCGTACAAGTCTCCGATCCATCGGACCTTCTTCTGATCAATCGGAGATGCGCGGATCTGCCCGTTTTTTTAACCGTTGGAAAAAAATCTATTTAAGATGGGGGATTCGTTTTTGAGCTGAGAGAGGAGATTTTGAGGAGATAGAAGCCACCATTGCTAGAGATCATTAGAGGCTCTATCCCAAACCTAAAGCAAGTCATTCTCCTTGTGTTTTCATCACAAGCTTGGGCCATTCAATGGCATCTTGAGATGGACTTGTTCCCTCTTGATTCCTAGGGTTTAGACACCTTGATGATAGTTAAATCCTTTGTCTAAACACTACCTAGGAGTCCATTTAAGTGTATTCCTCTAGGAAACCCATTTCCTACCATTTGTAGAGGTTTCACCATTCCCTAGCACCTTGGGCATCTCCAATGGAGCATCACATGCAAGGTAGCTGATCTTGGAGCTGAAGCCTTGGCAAAGCAATGGCATTAACGATCGGGGGAGCACAAGGGGAGCTGATTCAAGCACGGGAGAGCAAGAAGAAGCAACCCAAGATGGCGCAACAAGGGGCTCAATCCGACAAGTAAGGTTGTCTTGTTAAGAGTTCATCCACTCAATTCCCTGTGGGAGTTGAGTGTAGAGTTTGTTTGACAAACTCGCCCCGGGGTCGTAGGCCGATCCTTGGCCTATTACTTGGGCCTAAAATTTAGGGATGTCAGCCGTTCCTTGGCACGTTAGTTGGGCCTAAAACAAAGTCTCCAAGGGGGAGCCACCAACACGGGTGCAAACGTGTAGGTTGGGAGGAACCTGTAAACTCCCCGGTTGGGTGGATCCGAGTTAAAACACCTTGGTTGGGAGGAACCAGATTTAAAACTCCCCAGTGCATGTCGGTGTGCTCAAAGGAGTTGAGTACTTGAACCGGGAGTGGAGTAGACAAGTAGTCGAACCACTATACATCCTTGTGTTTGTGATTGTATGGGAGCACATTTCTCTTTAATGCATTGCATTAATTGGTTAATTATGAATGCTTAGTTAGGAAATGTATGCTAGGCACTTGATAGGCAATCCACACTCACAAGATGTACCTTCACTACCTCATGTTGACTTGAGCATTTCTTAATCTATCCTCTATAGTTCACATGAGTCACTTAGACTAGGTTGCTTATTGCTTTTATCTCTTGCTAGTCTTTTAATTGGACCCACTTAGGCTTGGAAGCCGAAGTGTTAATCGCTTACGTATTTTAATTTGCTGATTTGTTAAAGTAGGCGAAAAGATTTTTTAAAAGGTCCTAATCACCCCCTCCTATAGGTTTAGCCATAATTCTAGTTACTCCTCAAGCTTTCGCACGCGTATGCGTAGGGTGTCGTGTTAGGCTACCAGACGCAATTTCAGTCACTAGCCCTGGTTGCACTAAGAAACCATGGAGTGCCTTCCAGCAAGTCACTCGTCCAAACACGAGACAGTCATTGGCCCTGGTTGCACTAAGAAACCATGGAGTGCCTTCTAGCAAGTCATCAGTCCAAACACGAGACGGTCACTAGCCCTGGTTGCACTAAGAAATCATGGAGTGCCTTCTAGCAAGTCACCCCTCCAAACACGAGACGGTCACTGGCCTTGGTTGCACTAAGAAACCATGGAGTGCCTTCCAGCAAGTCACCCGTCCAAACACGAGACAGTCACTAGCCCTGGTTGCACTAAATGGAAACTGTGGAGTATATTCCTGAAAGTTATTTCATCCACAGAGATGCGATGACATTGAGATATACGACTCAGTTAAAATCCTGGTTGCTACTCAACTAGGAACGCTCGAAAGAGCATAGGACCAACATCTAACTAATCTTATCAATGGCTCGGTCCATAAGAAATCCTAAACTTAGTCTCCACGACCATGAACTCAAGACTATAATCCCTGACGATTTAAATTACTTGCTCGATCTATCCGGGCTTCATCCCTTTGGTATTCCATCTATTGTATAACTGCAATTCATAGTGGAATCTTATCGCTTTGTGCCGTGGTTTTCTCCCGTAAGGGTTTCCACATAAAAATCTCTATGTTGTCTATGTTGTGCTTTATTTATATTTATGCTCTTTTAACGCTTTCTTTAATTCATTTATGATACATGCATACATTTACTTTTGCCTTTTAATCAAGGGTGATCATCCATTGATGTAATTAAGGGTTCGTGACCAGTTCACAGCCTGAAATGTAAAAGACCCTCGGGATCCCTGGAATAAAATTCACCTCGCGGTGCTTTCTTGTGTATACTTTGTGATTGCTTGTGATTGTCTATGAATGTCTCTATACTCAAAACCCCAGAATAATGAAACACAGGAAAAAATGCTGACGAGCAAGATTTTCTAGTTCTAACACTTGCCTAAAACCTTTTATCTAGGGCTAAGAGGTGAACTTGTAGCTAATTCAATGTTGAATTCATTAGTTCAAGTACGATTTACTTAAAGTTTGGATTTTTAATTTCTAGTTTGAATAAAGTTTGGAAATTTAGATGTTTTATAAGAGTTCATGTACTTCGGACATGAGTTCCTTGCAATTCTCTGAGATTGCCATAAATGGTTTGATTCGATTCGAATTGTAGTAACCCTAAAGCATGTTATAATCTCTTGGTATGGTTGTTACTTCAAAGGCTACAAGTTTGAATGTTATGTGCTTCATTAGAGCTAGAATCTGAATTTTCTGACTTAGTGGGATTGTTTGTGATTGAATGATTAATCTTCCAATTAGATGAGAGATAGAATTTCAATTCTAGTTGTGTTTGTGCTTAAATGAATGAATTTACATTGAACTACTACAAGTGGATCCTTAAACCCTTAGTTCACTTTAAATTCTCAAATTTTCTTCTAACTTAATTATTATTTTTACTTAGATCTTAAAACTAAATTCCAAAAACTGTTCAGATTGAAGCTATTAGAATAAGTTGGGATTGTTTACCCTAATTCCCTGTGGATCAACCTTGGTCTTACCAAGATTATTACTACATAATCGCAGCCTTGCACTTGAGGCTAGCGAACACGTGAGCCACATGTCGACAGTTGTGCATCTTTTGGGCCATGATTAGGGACACAGTCGGATTTACCCATAACAATTTCTATTATAGATTTTCATTAATCTATATATATGAATGCATAAGAAGGAAGGAAAAATGGAATTCTTTTCATTTTCCCAATTCTATTTCACGAAAATAAGAATCCACTTTTTTTCTCTTTTGTGTGTGTGCGTTCCCTAATTAATTGGGATGACACTTAAATGATATATGTATACATGTATGTGTTTACGTCGAATTTTGTAACAGGGTCCTCCGAACGATCACCTTCTCTCCAAGAGATTTCTTCTTTGGACCTGAAAGGAAACAAAATGCAACTAAGGGTGGCTGGGGCCCAGCCGTTAGCCCTCCAATGCTTAAATTAGATAGGATGAGGTTGAAAAGAGAAGGATTGATCAATCGGGCTTAAAGATTGAGTATTGTGTACCTTTTAATGATAAAACCATCCATTTATATAGACTCGAATGTCCCACTCTATTACGTTAGATGCCGAGATCATCTACTGATTTCATGGGATAGGATGTTTATCCTACTTATCCTCGGAACAATCTAATCCAATTAGTCACCCCGGTCAACTACGTTCCTTGATAACGATCCCTTGAGACTCGGAGCCATAAACGAAGATAAGCCCAAAATCGGCCTATACGGGCTGCTGGTACTAAAGGATGAAGGACGTCATCGCTGATCATCAATAAAAGCTGTTCGCACGACGGAAGATGCTCATGAGACCAGGTGCTCGCATATTGGGATGTAACTCCTTTTAACGACTTGCAAGAAGGACTGCTCGCGGGTCGAGAAGGAAATTTCCTGCCTCGTAATATTCGACTATCGACCATAAGAGCTCGAAGCCTCGATAACTGTGTTCTGTATTTATCCAATCTGCGAGCCTAGAGCAGATGATCTCGAGAGTCGAATAAATGTGCTCGCAGAACCAGGACATCGTGGGAATATCGAGCCGAGAATAGCTGATCTCTGCCATTTTGACTATAACAGATGCCCCCCAAGTCCTTACCGCCAAGAATTCTAAGGGAAGGACTTACTTGCTATCATGCGTAGCTGCCTGCTGCCTTTATTGAGTAAGAAGCCGTACATGATTGGGCTAGAATTAATGAGCGCCAGCCTTTTGCAAGCCTTTCCGCAGACAGGAAATGAAGAGACGCTCGCCACGTGTCTCGAAAATTAATGGGCGTGCTTGCTCGACTGCAGTGCCGAACGAAAGGCAGCCACGTGTCACCATATACGGCGGAATAATTGCCTATAAATATATGGAGTCCACCATATCTCCAGATTTTCACAGAAGTTTTCAAAAAGAAATTCTTCCTTCAGTCATCTTCCTCAGTGATTTCTGGTGTCCTTCCCTCTCCTTCTCTCTCGTACTTGGTATACCCTTTTTCCTTCTTTTTTCTTCTTAAATACCCTCATGGCTGGAGATTCTGACGAGACCACCGTCTCCCTGGGAGATGCTACCCCGGAATCCTCTGCCTCCAGTAACGCGAGGGTTCCGGCAGGTAGATACACAGCGGCCGGGTATCCCTCCATTTTATCGGAGGATCGGCTGCTTGAGCTACGGGAGAGATATTTAAATCCCGACTCAATCGCTCTCCGGCTACCCGAAGATGGAGAGACACCGGATTCCCCTCCCCCAGGGTGTGTGGCCTTCTATGAGTACCAACTCATTCTGGGGGTACGCCTTCCTCTCCATCCCTTCGTCTGCGATGTTCTCCGGTGCTATAAGATTGCCCCCGGGCAACTCATCGTGAATGGATGGAGGGTGGTTCTGAGCTCATTCGACCTCTGGGCTCAGGCCGGCAACGGGGAGCTCACAGCTGAGGAGTTCCTCTGTATGTTCCGTTTGAAGAAGGCACCCTCCAGCGAAGGCTGGTACTACCTGTGCTATTGGCACCGGGATAATTTCATGCTGGGGAAACCCTCTTCGAATTATCCCGGCTGGAGGAAACGCTGGTTCTATGCTTCAGGGAACTAGGAGTCTGCTTCCTCCAGGGGCCCAGGAGTGAACCGTATTTTCTGTGAAGGTAGGCACAATTCCACACTATAACGTTTTTCTCCAGTCAAGACTTAGGGTTTGTACGTTTGTTTTTTAACTCCTGTTTGTGTTCGCAGGTATCCCGGCTTTGACGAAGCCAAATTTAAAGGGCGGATTCACGAGAAGATCGTGAAAGTATATAAGCCGCCTGCTCGCGACAGGCATATCGAAGCTTGTCTATCCTCCTCGCATCTCGCGGCGGCAGGGCTAATACCCAACGAGGAGATAGAAATGACGAAGGCCGGGGAGAAGAGGGGTCTGTTACCTTGACTCAAGGGTACGAACCAGAAAAGGCAGAAGAAAACATCTGCCGGGCCTTCCCAACCATCCACCCGTAAGGGTGCCGACCAACCCACCCATCTCGCGAGCACGGTGGGGGCGCCAGCAGCTCCTGCGCCTGTCATTCCCTCGCTGGTGGTCGCACCTGGACCACCAGTGATTAACATTACTGACAACTCCCCGAGGGATGATGGAGTAGGGTCCAGCTGCCCCCCAGCCAAAGAAACTTGCGAGCCGACAGGACCTCAGGAGTCGGCACCTGCTGGCGAAATGGCTTCTGCTCGTGACGTGGCGCCTGCTCGCGAGTCGGCTGCCGCCCCTGTCGCGAGCACGGCGGGGCTGGTCATCGCCCAGCCGTCTGGCAGTGGATCATTCACTGTCCCTCGCCACCTTCATCCAATATGCAAGTTCCTCTTCGACAACATCTCCCCCCAAACCTTCGGCACCCTCCCCGAGCCAAGCCCTAAGAACCTCTTCCTTGAGGCGGGAGTTAGAATGGTTCAGGTAACATGGTCTTCCGATGTTCATTTTAACTTGATATCTTTTTGTAAGTTTTTATCTCACTATCTTCCATACTGCAGGGCTTAGACCTCATCTTGCGGACGAGGCGTGATATTGTTGCCAGCCCGTCGCGTGATTGATGAGGCGGACGGGAAGAGGATCGCTTTGGAGAAGGCAGTCCAGGGAAGGGATCAGCTCCTCAAGTCCCGCGAGGCGCTGATCTCGAAGAGAGATGAGGAGAAGAAGATCCTCATAGAGAAAGTCCAAGTCCTGACCGATACGTATCAGGCTCTGGACTCCAACTTCGCCAAGGTCGCGGAGTTGAAGGAGAAAGCAGAGAGAGAGAGAGAGAGAGAGAGAGAGTGATCTTCTGTCAAGACAAGATCTCACTGGAGGAGCGGCTCGTGGAGGCCAGGTCGCAGCTCAAGGAAGTCAACGAGAGTCTGGATAAAGAGCGCTCCACTCTCGTGCAGCTCAAGGACGACTCGATTCATTGGGACGAGGAGAGGGTCGCCCTTGTCAAAATGCTCTCTGAAGAAGGAACTCAGGCCATCATCGAGTTTCGAACTTCGCCGCTGTATGACGAAGAAAGATACGAGTCATACGATGCTGGTCGCGACTTCGCATTGAGAGTGGTGCAACGGATGATCCCATCTTTCGACATGGGAGAATTCGAACGGGTCGCGACCATTATAGCTGCGGAAGAGCAAGCAGCTGCTGAGAACGAGGTGACCGAAGTCACTCAAGGTGGAGGGGTTCCCGATGCGGGCCCTGAAGTCGAGAGTGCGGCTCCTCCTCCAAGAGATTAATTTTCCTCTCTTGTATCTTTTGTACTTGTGATCAAATTCTTGTAAACAATTACTCATTAATGAAAAAGAAACCTTTTGATGATGATGTTTGTCCTTTGCTTGTTTTTGCTTTCATTATGCTTTGGATGCCTTCATATTTAGGTCAGCAGTAATGATCTATATTTAATCCGGGGGGTCGTGATGACAATGCCCTCATGGAGATAGACTGATCCATCGATTGAGACTTTAATTCTACCAAGGTTAGACATTCAATCCGGGGGGTCATGGTGACCATACCCTCGTGGAGATAGACTAATCTATCGATTGAAACTTTAATTCTACCAAGGGTAGGCATTCAATCCGGGGGGTCATGGTGACCATAACCTCGTGGAGATAGACTAATCTATTGATTGAAACTTTAATTCTACCAAGGGTAGAAGATTGGTCAAGAGAACACATGTTCTCTTCAGGGCTATTCATGATCCACAAAATGGAAAAGCGACCAACAAGGATGATTTTAACCCTACCAAAGGTAGGCAATTGGCCAAGAGAATGTATGTATTCTCTTCGGGGCTATTCGAGTCTAAGTAAATGGAGTAGCGACCAAAAGACTTCTTCCGTCCTTTGTTATTTGAATGTTGTTAAGAGACACATCGAATCAAGGAAAATATTGTAGCAAGTGTTCCACGTGCCAAGGGCGGCGTACGGGTCTTCCCTACATGTCTTCAAGATAGTAAGTGCTAGGTCGCACAATTTTAACGACTCGATATGGGCCTTCCCAATTTGGATCAAGCGACCGAGCAGGAACCCCGACGTTCTGTCTGAGGACTAAGTCACCGAGCTGGAAAGATCTAGGTCGAACTTTAGCATTTCGGTAGCGAGCAATACGTTGTTGATATGCGGCTGCTCGCATCTGGGAGGCATTTCTCCATTCTTCCAAGAGATAGAGATGAAGTCGAAGACTTTCCTGGTTGCACGCGAGGTCATACTGCTCGATTCGATACGAGGGTACTTGAATTTCAACTGGTACTACTGCGTCGGCACCAAATGCTAAAAAGAAAGGAGTTTCGCCTGTTGATGTACGAGTTGTAGTTCTATATGCCCATAATATTTCTGGCAGAAGTTCTGGCCATATACCTTTACATTCACCAAGCTTAGTCTTTAGGTAGTGCTTAATGATTTTATTCACTGCCTCAACTTGCCCATTTGCCTGAGGATGATATGGAGAGGTGCGGATGTTGCGTATCTTCCACTTCTCACAAAATTCATCGAAAGCTGCGTTGTCGAATTGGGTTCCGTTGTCAGTGATTATAGTATGGGGGAGTCCATAACGGCATATGATATTTCTCCATATGAACTTAGTAGTTTGTTTCTCAGTAATTTTGGCTAATGGTTCTGCCTCGGCCCATTTGGTGAAATAATCGACCTCCACTATCGCGAACTTATTTTGTCCTTTTCCAGTAGGCAAGGGCCCGATGATATCGACCCCCCATTGCGCGAAAGGCCAAGGGCTATCAACTGGAGTCATTTGCTCGGACAGTATATGAGGTATAGGAGAGTATCGCTGGCATTTGTCACATTTTTTGGAGAATTCAATTGCGTCTACCTTCATAGTGAGCCAATAGTATCCTTGTCTCATCGCCTTATATGCTAAGGATCGCCGCCTTGGGTGGTTACCACATGCCCCCTGATGTATTTCATCTAGAATACGATGTGCTTCTTCTGGGTGAAGACACCTTAAATAAGGCAAGGAAAAACTCTTACGTAACAATATTCTATCTTGTCCTTACTTGGCAGCTCGATAACGAATTTGTCGTACGGTTTTCATGTCGTCTGGAAGAACTCCATCTCTAAGATAAAAAGTGATGGGATCCATCCAACATGGATATGGATGTATCGTAACCACCTGCTCGAGAGTTGCTTGGTCGATACTCGAGTTTTGAAGATACTCGATAGGAATCGAATATGATAACTCAGATTCTGGTGCAGAGGCGAGTTTTGCCAACGAATCAGCGAGTTTATTCTCCTTGCGGGGAATGTGGATTATTTCGTAATTCTTCAATTTTGCAAGCAGAATGAGCACTCGAGATTTATATAAGGCCATCCTTTCTTCTTTTGCTTCGAATTCGCCAAGTACTTGATTGACTATGAGCTGAGAATCACTGTGAATGAGTAGATTTTGAATTGAAAGGACGTTTGCCAGTTCGAGACCAACGATCAAGGCCTCATATTCTGCTTCATCATTTGAGATGCGAGAATCGAAACGTAAAGCGTATTGAAAACGCGACCCGTCTGGGGCGACTAGAATAAGGCCCGCTCCACTACCAGTGGCCCGTGAGGACCCGTCCACGAAGAGTGACCAGGAAAGCTGGTCGCTAATCGCGATATTTTCATCGGAAGAAGAATATGTGAATTCGGCGATAAAATCAGCTACAGCCTGGCCCTTGATTGCAGTGCTGGGGCTGAACGATATGTCGTGCTCGCTGAGCTTGACCGCCCATTTAGTCAACCGTCCGGAAGCCTCAGGTTTTTGAAGGATCTGCCGTAGCGGATGATTTGTTGGCACTAAAATAGCGTGGGCTTGAAAATATGGTCACAGTTTTCGAGCTGCCGTGACCAAAGCCAAAGCCAGCTTTTCCATATCAGAATACCGAGTTTCAGCGTCTATCATTGCTCGACTAATATAATAAACGGGCCTTTGTATCCCGGAGTCTTCTCTTATTAAAGCGGCGCTAACGGCCGTGGAGGATACAGATAAATAAAGGAAGAGTTGTTCGTGTAGCACAGGTTTAGATAAAACAGGGGGTGTACTCATATATTGCTTCAGTTGTTGAAAAGCTTCTTCGCACTGTGATGTCCACTCCCAATTAGACTTGGCTATGGTACGGAGGAGCTTGAAGAAGGGTAAGCACTTGTCAGATGCTCGCGAGATGAACATATTCAATGATGCGATGCGACTAGCCAGACGTTGGACGTCCTTAAGAGTGGTCGGAGATTTCATCTCTATCAGTGCTTTTATTTTTTCAGGATTCGCCTCAATTCCTCGCTGGCCGACCATAAATCCAAGAAATTTTCCAGCAGACACTCTGAATGCGCATTTTTCTGGGTTCAGCTTCATCTGATATTTCCTCATCAAGTCGAAGGCTTCTCGAAGATCTGAAAGGTGATCGTCTTCTACAACACTTTTCACGAGCATGTCATCCACATATACTTCCATATTCCTGCCAATTTGCGCGGCGAATATCTTGTTGACGAGACGCTGATAGGTGGCCCCTGCATTCTTAAGACCAAACGGCATTACCTGGTAACAATATAGACCTCGGTCAGTGATGAAGACAGTATGCTAGCTATTGGGCGGATGCATCATGACTGATTATACCCAGAATAAGCGTCCATAAAACTGAGCAGAGCATGCCCAGCTGTTAAATCAACTAACTGGTCGATTCGGGGGGTCGGGAAGCTATCTTTGGGGCACGCTTTGTTTAGATCTGAATAATCGACGCACATTCTCCATTTGCCATTGGATTTTCGAACGAGAACTACATTCACGACCCATTCTGGGTAGTCAGCTTCTTTTATGAAATTGACCGTAAGCAGCTTCTCGACTTCGGCCTTGATCACCATTTGCCTTTCTACAGTGAAGGCACGTCGGCGCTGGTGGACATGTTTATACTTTGGGTCGATGTTCAGACGGTGTGCGATGACACTAGGGTCAATGCCAGGCATGTCTCGATGAGACCAGGCAAACACATCTTGATATTCAGAAAGGAGGCAAATCAAATCTGCTCGAATGGCATTTCTCAAGGAGGATCCCACACAAACAACTTTGGATGGGTCATCTTCATTCAAGCGAATCGATACTGTCTCTTCCCCGGGAGTTCCTGATTGGAGAGCATCCTCTCTTGGGTCCAGCGAGGTATCTGCTGGGGAATTGGATGAATCTTGTGCCACCATCATAACTGGCGTCGCTTGTCCTTTCTTCCGATCTTGTAAGGCTATCTCATAACAGGACCGAGCCTCTTTCTGGTTCCCTCGTACGACCCCAACGCCACTCGATGTAGGAAATTTGACGCACAAATATAAAGGATGTAAAGCTGCCCCAACCTTATTAAGAGATGGCCGCCCCAAAATGGCGTTATATGCTGATTTTCAGTCCACCACGAGAAAATTTATGAAGATAGTCGTCTTCGCTGGACTCTCCCCAAAGGTGACCGGAAGGTCAATGCTTCCTTCAGGCATCACCACCTCGCCCCCAAAACCGATGAGGGGAGTTGAGACTGGCTTGAATAGGCTTCTGGCAAGTGCCATTTTGTTGAAAGCCTCCAGGTATAGAATATCAACAGAACTACCTGTATCCACCATAATACGATGAGTCAAATAATTAGATACCTTTAGTGCGACTACGATGGAGTCTTCGTGAGGGAAGTGAATTCCCTCAGCGTCTTCGAGGGAGAAGGAAATTGGAGGATGACTGGTTTTTTATGCGTTGGGTGTCTGTTCTAGCCAATAAATGTGCTGGGGCTTCTTGGATGCCTTACGAGCGTATGCTTTTCTTGAAGCTCGAGAATCTCCCCCGCAAGCAGGTCCCCCAACGATGGTCCGTATCTCACCGGTGGGCTCAGCGTCTTCTTGCGGAGTATGTCGATGAGGTGATTTCTTCCGTTGTTGTGATGTTTCCCCCCTTTTTAGCGAGTGACCTTGCCGGACAACATAATCTTGAAGATGACCTTTTCGAATAAGAGCCTTGATGTGGTCACGCAAAGTTATACAGTCTTGGGTAGTGTGCCCATGATCTTTATGAAAATAGCAAAACTTGCTCTTGTCTCTTTTCTCAGGGTCAGATTTTATTTTTGCGGGCCATTTCACATATGGTTTATGCTTATTCTCCATTAGCACCTTTTCTGGAGGCCGATTAAGGGGGGTGTAGTTACGGTACTTACCAGAGTAAACTTTCTTGGGAGATCGATCTCGCCGATCGCGCCTATACTTCTTATCCGAAGAAGAGACTTCCTCCGGCTTGCGTTTCTTACCTTGTATACCATGACATGCTAATGCCACCTCTTTTGCATTGATATATTTCTGAGCTTTAGCTTGGAATTCTATCATAGTTTTGGGAGGATTCTTATCCAAAGCGAATCTGAATTTTTCGCTGGTGATCCCAGCTATTAGGACGGTGAGGCCTTTCTCCTCAATATAACCTTCAGTTTGGACTGCTTCGGTTGTGAACCGTACTATAAACTCCTTTATTGTTTCCCCATGCTGCTATTTCAAATCCATTAGGTGAGACGCCGATTTTTTGGTATGGATGCTTCCTATAAATTGGGACAGGAACAGCTCCGATAGCTGTGAGAAGGAACCGATAGATCGAGGTTTTAACCCCCAGAACCAAGTACGGGCTGCTTCCTTTAAGGTTAGGGAAAAAGCCTTACACATGATTTCCGATCCATGTCCCTCCAGCTCCATAAGAGACCTATAAGTTTCCAGATGTTCGAGAGGATCGCCGGTACCTGTATATGGGGTGATGACGGGTGTACGATACTTTTTCGGTAGAGGTGCTTCCATGACTTCGCTGGTGAAAGGGGACTCGGATCGATGTATCGACGCCACAGCGGCTGATGGTTGATTCGCCTGGTATCGTTGCTCCATATCATCAAAACGATCATGGATCTTCTTGATATCTCCTTCCCATGGTAGAGTATAACCGGATGCTTCAATGGTGGACTCATGAGATTGTTGTTGGCGAGAAGTACTGGAATGTACGGAATGTGGGGGTAATACGGGGGGTTGGTTGCCAATTGGCGCTTGGTTCGATGGAGGATGATTTGGTTGAACCTGTGGTTCGTCCACAGAGTGTCTGGAAGCCATCGGTATGGACTGTGCCGGTAACCCCCCGGAAGGTGGCTTCTGAGGCTCCAGGAAATGTTGATCAAGTCGGTTAGACAAGGCTTGAAACCCAGCATTGAGAGTTAGAAGTGTGTTTCCCAAGAAACGCATGACATCTTCTTGACTTCCGGAAGCCTCAAGTATCGGGTTCGCCGATGGCAAGTTTGGAGCTCCTTGAGGGATGTTTATTGAAGCGGTTTGAGGAACAGGAACTGATTCCGTAACGTCAGGTAGAGGTAATGTTTGCCTTGATGTGGCAGGATGAACTGTCTTCTTAGGAGGCATGGTGGAAGAATTTTGATCAGTGGTAGAACGATTGACTGTGATGATCAAATCGTTCCCACAGACGACGCCAAACTGTTTACGTCGAATTTTGTAACAGGGTCCTCCGAACGATCACCTTCTCTCCAACAGATTTCTTCTTTGGACTTGAAAGGAAACAAAATGCAACTAAGGGTGGCTGGGGTCCTGCCGTTAGCCCTCCGATGCTTAAATTAGATAGGATGAGGTTGAAAAGAGAAGGACTGATCAATCGAGCTTAAAGATTGAGTATTGTGTACCTTTTAATGATAAAATCATCCATTTATATAGACTCGAATGTCCCACTCTATTACGTTAGATGCCGAGATCATCTACTGATTTCATGGGATAGGATGTTTATCCTACTTATCCTCGGAAAAATCTAATCCAATTAGTCACCCGGTCAACTACGTTCCTTGATAACAATCCCTTGAGACTCGGAGCCATAAACGAAGATAAGCCCAAAATCGGCCTATACGGGTTGCTGGTACTAAAGGATGAAGGACGTCATCGCTAATCATCAATAAAAGCTGCTCGCACGACGGAAGATGCTCGCGAGACCAGGTGCTCGCATATTGGGATGTAACTCCTTTTAACGACTCGCGAGAAGGACTGCTCGCGGGTCGAAAATGAAATTTCCTGCCTCGTAATATCCGACTATCGACCATAAGAGCTCGAAGCCTCGATAACTGTGTTCCGTATTTATCCAATCTGCAAGCCTTGAGCAGGTGATCTCGAGAGTCGAATAAATGTGCTCGCAGAATCAGGACATCGTGAGAATATCGAGCCGAGAATAGCTGATCTCCGCCATTTTGACTATAACAGTATGTATGCGTGGAAAAGGATCTCATCTAGTCTACACTACTGAATCTTATTAGTACTGTCCAGTTGTGTTGGACCAGAATTTTCAAAAGCCCAACTAAGACTTCGTGCGTGTGCTCTGGCTACCCATAAGTGTGTGACCGCATTTCGGTTGCATGCAACCTCTGCCAAAGAGGGGCATCTGTAGACACCCCACCTTCGGCTACACTGTTGGTAGAGATAGCTGGTTGAACGGAGGACCATACCCCCAAATCCCAAGTCCAAACTCAGCCAAACTCACCCTTGTAAGCCCCATTCCATAGCCCAGTTCAAGCCTGAACCCAGTCAACCCAGTCCTAAACACCACCCAGAAAAACCCCCCATAAAAAAGGCCAGTCAAAAAAATCCCAAAAAAGTCAAACTCACTGAGTCAACCCACTGAGTCAACCCGCTGAGTTAACCCGCTGAGTCAACCCGTCGAGTCAACCCGTCGAGTCAAAACACCGAGTCAACCCGTCGAGTCAACCCGTCGAGTCAAACCACCGAGTCGACCCGCTGAGTCAACTCACTGAGTCGACCAGCGAGTCCAACAGCAGCCCCGAGGGAACGGCCGTACTCGCTGGAAACCGAGGAGCGGCCGTACGGGCGGCCCATGGCAGGCCGCCCGGACAAAATTACGCAATCTGCCACTCTCCGCTGCTATAAATACCCCCCTCCCCTTCTCAATTCAAATCAAAATTCGAAGCTCTTCGAGTCCAGAGAAAGTCCATCCTTTCGAGTGCCCTTAGCCCATTTTCCCACCAAGGAGAGCCCGAGTGAGGAGAGTCTAACCCTGGTCCAGCCCAGCCTGACCACTGGTCCAAGCCTCTCAAGCCATCTAAGTCCTAATCCAGCCACTCGAAGCCAACCCTTGCGACACCTCCGTCCACCCAGCTACTCTTTTTCCAGCATCATCTCATTCGCATCTAGCATAAGTGCAACATTTACTTTTCTTCCAACCCCCCTGCTTCACTACAAGCACCTTGATTACTCAAACACACATGCATATGTCTTTATATTAAGCACCTGTCAGTTCGAGCGTATGCTCTGGGCTTGCCCGTTGTTGGAACCTGCCCATCAGAAACTCTTACTGTTCAGACCTGCATTCACGCTTCACCATAAAACACCTTGATTACTCAAGCACACATGCATATGTCTTTATATTAAGCACCTGTCAGTTCGAGCGTATGCTCTGGGCTTGCCCGTTGTTGGAACCTGCCCATCAGAAACTCTTACTGTTCAGACCCGCATTCATGCATCATGTCATTCATGAGAATATACGAGGATTAAATTAGACTTTCAAGTATTCGATCGATTCTGTGAAGTAGAGACCGTACTTCGGTACGGGCAGTGTGTGGGGTGCTTAACCTCTTCCCACCCTGTAACCGTGATCCCTTACCTTGAATCTCTGACCGCAGATCAACAGGAGTCATTTTAGAGGAAGGAATCTTCGGATTCCCTTCTCTAACGTTTCTACGGGGTCTAGCCGACTGTAGATTCGAAGTAACTGGCTAGTGGCGACTCTGGTCTTATATAAATTCACTTAAACACATCCAGCTTAACGCGACAACCAAACGAAGCCCTCGAGAACGAGGCAAGCCAGTGGCAAAAAACGGCGATTTCGCACTCACGCACTTCCTCTTCTTCTTCTTCTTCCGAAAGGAAAGGGAGAACGACGTCGTGTGGGAGCGC